>LBNU01030785.1:50602-62107 GCA_014162995.1 Artemisia annua | reverse complement strand
AGGGAGGTTGTTGGGAATTCTGCTAAGTGAGAATTCTGCTGATGGTTCTCTGAAAGAAGGAACCTGCTGAGACTAGTCATGCTTGAAGAGTAGTTGCTGCTGAAGTTATTAAGTTCAGCAGATATAGTTTATTTAGCCGCATATTATGTAATGTAGTTAGGATATGCATGAGATATTATAGTAAAGTGATAATGCATATTATTTAGAAGATACGTTTCTTGCGAGAACGGATTAGGGTTAGTGTTCCTTGTCTATAAAAGGAACACACGTTTATGTTTGAATGTAGTTTTTAGAAAACACAAGTTCTTAATATAAAGAGACCCATAGAGGTCAATTTGTTCTTATATTTACTGTTTAACACGGTTTGTATTTGTTTTCGCTTCTAGAAACAAACTCTAGAGATTCTCTATAGTTAGCTAGTGATTCATTGCTATACTAACGATATCCCTTAAGGCTCTTAGATCTATCAAGGGTCTATATATTTCAAAATATGTATATACATACATATATGTATATACATATATACGTATATATATACATATATACGTATATATATACATATATACGTATATATATAATATATATATATATATATATATATATATATATATATATATATATATATATATATATATATATATATATATATATATATATATATATATATATATATATATATATATATATATATATATATATATATATATATATATATAAAATTTATCAAAAGTTAGTTGACGATAAATTATAGTGTAGAATATTTCTAGTTGAATGAATCAACGAGTGTTTGTAGAAATAAACGTTTACGTTTGATACTAAGTTAATAAAAAATAACTGACGTTATACGTTTATAAGTGTCGCGTTTATATTTATAGAAATGTATATACAGTTATTATAGTTTCCAAATGTAAATTTCTATGCATGTTTCTACGATATGAGTCGTAAAACACTAATCTGTCAAAATGTAATTAAGTTTCTGAATAAACCTTAAAGTTATACAAAATTACACTTTTAACCCCAACGATAAATATTTTACATATTTAGTCCAAGGTTAAATATATTTATATTTGAGGTCTAAACCTTTCAAATATTACATATTTATACCCAAAAAGTTTCAAATATTTAGTTTGTAACCTTAACATGCTAAAATGACAGTTTATACCCTAACTTTCATAAAAGTTACATTTTCTACCCAAGTTTCGTAACATTTGCATTTTTGTCCAAAAATCGATAAGTTGTAAATTGTTATTTTTCGACAACTGAAGAAATGTTCAGTAGCTTATTTTAAGCTTATTGGACCGCTTATTCTGCTAAAAATTGCTTAATTCTGCTTATTGGGCCTTAAGGCCCAACTCGTGAACTTTTAGTATTTTAGAAAATGTCCCAAACGCCACTAGCTTTTAGGTTCAGAACGTATAAAGTGAGCTTGTTAGAGTAGCTTAATGGTACAACTTATTAGTTTGGCTTATGAAGAAATGGGCTGGACCTTTAGCCCGTATAGTTATATGTTAAAATCGAAATATAGGAGCCCGATCCTTATTGACTTTATCTAGGTGTAATCCAGTTTTTGATACTTATATATTAAAATGGTACGATGCGACGAGACTTAGAATGAGTTTCAAAAATATATCATACTTTATAAGTAGTCGTTTATTATTACACATTTTACACCACCTCGTGCATTGCCACACAAAGATTTAGGAGGCCACATTATATTGGGAAAATGGATAACGAGAATGAAATTAACAAGACAAAGCTGGGTACGATGGAAAATATAAGGTTATACGTAATATATTAAGAATAAATATACGTATGGAAAAGACTTACTACACCATAAATGGGTGGGAAGGGCACACGTTATGGTCAAGAGATCAAGGAAAGGGAGACGTAGCTCGATTAAAGGCTCTCCCATGAACCGAGACCAAGCACGAAACGCTTTGGAAAAAAGTAGCAAACCCCTAAGCAGGCTAGTTCCTCCCGTACCATACATAACAGGGAAACAAACCTGAACTAACTTTTGTGAATGTGAAGAGTGTGTGTATGTATGAAGGGAAAAGGGAGTATTATATGGAGCTAGTTGACACATAATTTGACTATACATTATTTGATGTGATGTGATTGGCTAAAGGATGAGGCTAGCATGGGTTTGTATAAGAAGATAAGGGGCCAAGTTGGTATAGGATTGCATGTGATCGATTGTAAATATATCCAAGAGGTTCGGTTTGCTTTTAATCTTCTAAGAGGTCCACGTAATCTTGACAACATGCCCAAATTTTACAAGAGTGCATTTGGAAGTTTTTGTAGCACATGGAAGGCACAAAATGGACACGCTAGGTACGTGTGAGAGTTTGAGTCAATAGGATACTCGTACGGATCAAAAGGAATAACATGTACTCGTTTATAAAATTTTTTTGGTAAAAGGTCAAAAGACCCGGTAAATATATTACTCCAAAAAAATATTTAAGTACAAAGGATATGGGTGAATCCCATATCTCAGCCCGTTACATAGGTGAAAAAGCTTACATAACAAGATACTTCATATTCTTTAAACAAGAAATAAACCACTACTCAAATGATAACATTTGACTCGTATGAAAACAAAATTACTTTCTACCAAGGCCTTGGAGCTTGATACTATACGTGTCATAAACAACATCCAAATTCCCTGGGAGATCGTAGACCTGATCCGCATAGTCATCATAATCATAGTCATCATAATCACCTTCACGATCATGACCACCACCAAATAGGTTCATGGACTCATCAAAAGTGTTCACAGCCTCCTCTTCATCACTGTCGGAATCAACAATCTCTCCCACCTTAGAGAATGGGTTAACCCAATTAGTAGAAGAAGTAGACGGAGAATCCTTATTATTACTCGGATAATCAACCTTTTGAATAGGATGACCATCATCATCCACAAGAGTAGCTTTCCCATCAATAATTAGCTTTTCAAGCTCCTCAGTTTTCTCAACTATAGGAGTAAAACCAACCTCGTTTATAAATTTTTATTTGACACTTATATGAATTGTTTGGAAACTGATAGACGGGGTTCACTTTGGTCATCGTTTACCCATCAAATAATCGTATAGGTTGAATGTTCTGGTCATTCGTGATTCCTTGCTATGAGTTTTATCGAATCAAGCATTTTGTGACATAACTTGTGTATTAAAATCTTGAATAAACAAGGCCAAGTGATGGTGCGATGAAACGTTTGGGAACTAGTTAATTAAGGTTAATGGACTTGTTTATTGGGCTAACTTGTAAAATTGGGCCCAATCCTAAATATTAAGGATCAGGTTTGGTTATAGGGCCAATAAAAGGAAATGGAAATTTACGGGATGTTATAGAATGGGAGGTGTTTGTTTCCTAAACAAACATCAATACTTGTCCTACAAGTATTTAAGATCCTTCCTAGCTTCCCTGTATACAAAAGGACTTTAAAGGATCCTCATAACTCACACAATAACCCTAAATTCTCCTCTCTTCTCTCTCCTACTCATGATCAGTTGACTTAGGGATTCCCAAATCTTAACCGACTAATATCAATCCCTAATCGACCCGAAGTTGATTTAGGGTTTACCCGGTGTTTCGTATCTCGCCTAACTTGCTTAGGTTCGATCCATGTTCTACTTGTGCAGTATCAGCGGATGTCTGATGCAACCCGAAGTTAGGCTTTCTCCTGAAAACCTTAACTTGGTCGATCTAATCAGAATGAAGGCGAACTGATGCGCGTGGGATTGCTTACGCACTTTGTTTTACCTCTCAAGGGATCTCAAGAGGCTTACAATCCCCACCAGGCAGTGTACCTGACCGATGTAGTATAGTGTAGTGGCAAGTACCGGGGGATTGATCGTTCTCTCACAGGGAATAGTGTTCGTTAGGTTAAAGACTACTCTAATTAAGGTCTAAGGGTGGAGGATGATTATTTTTGTATTTTTATGTTTTTTTAGAAAGCAGTAAAATCTCGGTTTTTGAAGGAGTGGGCGGAATTAGTTGCTAGTCAACTAACCCAAGTTATCTACTTATGCAATTAAATTAAAGTTTTGAGAAAACAATGGTGGGGAAAGTAGTGTTTACTTAGATTTCATTACTCCCTAACTATCTTTTACCATGTAATTAGTATGTTGAGTTTGCGTGGATGACGGGTGTATTCCTAACAAGTCGTAGGGAGTGCGTTCAATTCCCTAACTCTATAAGCTCCTACCTCACTCTATGACGATACGTCAAGTATCCTATCATAAGCTCACCGATAGCAACCTACGCATGAAATACTACCTTAAAATCGATTAACGCACATACGATTCACGTTTCCTAAGACGTTCAAGCTTGTTACCGTATAGGAGGTTAGCCAGTTTTCTTAAGTCTAACGTAGATGAAACATTCATCCAAATCACAATCACAACATACACATCACATGATAATCAATAGTTAGGTTTCATTAGATCTAAGCAAACACAAGTTAATTTAGCCTAGCATGTTAAAGGAAAGAAAAGCACAAACATAAATCATACAACACATAGACATATTGTATGGATTGAATGAAGACTTATCTTAGATTAAACATGCAAGTTAGAGGGGTAAAAGTACCCTCTAAGGTCTGTGATACACGAGCTAGGGTTTAACCCTTAAGTTCTCCACCAAGTTCCTCTTTTAAAACAATAAAAATCGTCCTATATATATAGATAATACGGGCTGACGGCGTCAGCCCAAGGTGTGACGCCGTCACGCCGACGATTAGGGTTTTGTGATGGCCTTCTTGACGTCGTCACGCCGCCTTGTTCCAGATCTGACGGCCTTCCCTGACGCCGTCACCAAACTAGGCCAAAAACTCTCTGGCCCGTCATGAGTAACTTCCAATTTCTTCACTTCAGTTGTTCCTGACGTCGTCACGTTGAAGCTTGTGACGCCGTCACCTTCTGTGCACTTTAGGGTCTTTTGAGATTTTGTTGTTTTCCGCACTTTTTCACTCCGAAAACGCCCGAAAATGCTTCTTTTGTGATTTTCTCCTCAAAAGTACCTAAAATGAGAAAAGAAACGACTTTGGGTGAAATCCGATCAAATAATATATGAATTAGGACTCAAACTGACCCCTAAAAACGTAACATTTTTCGTCTCATCACGAACCCATGCAACAGATTGATTCAGGAGCTTATACAAGCAGGATAACAAGTAAGTCTTCTACAAACACCCTTCTTATGTGTTTAGGGTTAGGTTATATCAATGATTAGGTTAAGATAATGCTGGTAATTAAACTTTATATCTTTCTAAGTTTAAAAAACAAGTAGTGTGGTTGTCTGAAAAACACTTGTAAATTTAATACGTATGACAATGTGTTCCTTGATCATTACTTAAGCTTTTAGATATCCATTATTGATACCTTTAGTGATATATGACGAGCTAAAAACTTTACGTTTAAACTTTATTATTTTAGACTTTACTTGTTGTTGGGAATAAAGCTAACAGTTACCACTGATAAGCTTGTGGAAGACACTGCTGAAGAATGCACTAGCAGTGGAAACACATTACCACTGCTAGTACATATTATTACCACTGCTGTTAGGATAACTGTAATGTATTCGTATGTAGATAAATATAGAAAAGATCTTGTGTATATTCTATTATGATAACTTTATATTTATCTTGTAAAGGACTCCTTGTGCTATAAAAGGAGGTCCTAGGTCATTGTTCTAGGTACGTATCAACCCTAGAAAGCTTCAAGGTGTAACCCTAGTGATAAGCAAGATCACTCGTATTATTATCAATAATATTGAAGCTTTGTTATAAACTTACAACTGTTCTCACTTACATTACATCATACAATTCATATTCTAAGTATTGTTAAGTATATTCCGCGTGCTTAATAATATAACTCAAAGTATCACTCTAACACAAGGTGTGTGTTTAGATCCTACAAGTGGTATCAGAGCCAGGTTTCTGATACTTTGATTTAGAAGATCCAAGGAATTAAGCTTAACCAATTAACTTAGATCCATGGAGATGGAAAACAACCAGTCCAACTCTGCTCCAAGACTTCCTAAGCTCAAACTCAATGAGTTTGAGATGTGGAGGATAATGATTGAGCAATACTTTCTCATTCAAGATTATGCTTTGTGGGAGATCATCTTAACTGGTGACTCTTTCAAACCTACTCAGAAGACTGAGAAAGTTGGTGACAAAGAAGTAACCACAGTTTCTGCACCTTCTACTAGTGATGAAAGAACACAAGAGAAGAATGATATGAAGGCCAGAAGTTTACTTCTAATGACTCTTCCTAAAGACCAGATCATTGCTTTCAGTAAATTCAAGACTGCAAAAGAGTTGTTTGAAGAGATCTGTTCTGTGTTTGGTGGCAATGATGCTACTAAGAAGACCCAAAAGACATTGTTGAAGCAGAGCTATGAAAACTTCACTGCTTCAAGCAATGAATCACTTGACAGCATTTTCACAAAACTACAGAAGATTGTCACTCAATTGACTGTGTTTGGAATTGAGGTAGATCAGGAAGACCTCAATTTGAAGTTTCTAAGAAGCTTGCCCTCTGAGTTTCATACCAATGTTACAGTCTGGGAGAACAAACCAGAAATTGAAACTATGAAGCTCAATGATCTTTACAATAACTTCAAACTTATTAAACAAAGATTGAAGAAGGCAGGGAAGCTTGGTTCAAGCTCTAGCAGCTTGGCATTGGTGTCAACCTCAGTTGACAGTGATGATTCTGAAGATGACAGTGACGATGAAATTGCCACTGCTGGTTCTACAGTTTCCACTGGTAATGCTCTTGTTACCACTACAGGTTCAAAGAAGAAGGTTGTTGGTATTGGAGATCCTACCTTTTATGCCTTTATCTCCACTCAAGTTAATGGCTCTATATTAACTCATGAAGACATAGAGCAAATTGATGAGGATGACTTGGAGGAGATGGACATAAAGTGGCAAGTAGCTCTTCTCAGCATGAGAGCTAGGAAATTCTACAAGAAGACTGGCAAGCCAATCCACATCAATGGAAGTGAAACTGCAGGGTTTGATAAGAAGAAAGTAGAGTGTTTCAACTGTCACAAGTTGGGGCATTTTGCTAGGGAATGCAGGAGACCAAGGAAGCAGGATAACAGATCCACATGGTACAAGCAAAAGAAGGAACCAATTGTGGAGGAACCAAAGGCAATGCTGGCAATTGATGGTGTGAGCTATGATTGGAGTTTCATGGCTGATGATGAAGAGGAAAAACCTTCAGATGCTGCTTTCATTGCTACAGAACATGCTCTCATGGCCTTCTCTGACTCTGAGGTACAAAACTTTGAATGTTGTTCTAAAACATGTAGGGCTTCTAGAGAATGTGAAAGGCTAAATGAATTACTAGAAAACCATAGAACAGAGTTGTTTGCTGCTAACTATAATGTTTCAAATCTTAGAAGAGGTATATCTGTGTTAGAAAAACAACTTGAGCATTATAGAGAAAATGAGACAAAATTTAATGATGATATGGTTATTCTTAAAAGAGAGTTAGATCATAAGATAGCAGTGAATGAGGCATTTAAAGAAGAGCTTGAAAGGCTTAGAAAGGTAAATGAGAATGTCAACTTATCTGTTGATACCTTATATTATCAGTCTAAGTCTATTGATAAAATTTGGGAAGCACAAATCACTAACAAAGCTAAGTCTGGTTTAGGATACAATACAGTTCCTCCACCACTAAGGGGTGTTCCAGCACCCCCTGGCATAGATTTAGCACATACAGGACTAGAAGATTTTCAGGAACCTATTCTTGAATATGGTCCTCCCAAATTTGTGAAAAGTGAGGAAGAGGTTAAGCATGAAACTGATGTTTTTGAAAGTGCAAGTGACTCATCTGTAGTAGATGAGAGTGTTAAAAAGAAAGTAGAGGCTTCTATCCCACAAGTTGTTAATTAATACCATTACAGAGGAACCTAGGAAACAAGTTAATAAGCCTAGACAAACTGTAAGGTATGCTGAGATGTATAAAAATAAGTCATCAACTCCTAGGGGTAATCAAAGGAGTTGGAATCATGTAAAATCTCAACAACTAGGTAGTGAGTTTGTAATGAACAATAAAGCATGTTATATATGTGGTAGCTTTGAACATTTACATGCTAATTGTGACTAGCATGTTGGGAGAAGGGAAGTTTATGGGAAAAAGAGGGTGGATTCAAACAAGTTTCAAAACAAATCTCACCCTAATACTCACAGCAACATGATCCCAAGAGCAGTTTTGTTGAGAAGTGGACTTAAATCTTTTGCCACTGCTAAAAATGTTAACACTGCTCATCCTAAATCACCTGTTTCAAGTGCAAAACCTAAAACAACTTTTGTTAAATCTGTACAAACAGGAAAAAGGACTTTTTATAACAAAAGGGTTCAAAATAACCAACAGTGGGTACCAAAGTCTAAACCAGCAGTTACCACTACTCAAACAAAAGTTCCCATTGTTAAAGTTGTAAACAAGAACAGGGGTAATATGGGAAATGCTGTGAAGGCCTCAGCACGTTGGGAATGGAAACCTAAAGGAAACAACAAACAATCCCAATGGTGTATCAATGACCTTTGATAGATTTAACTATATTGATACACGAGGCAGATCCAAGTCAATCATAGCTTGGGTCTCCAAAGGAAACTAACTCCTTTATTATATGTGCAGGAACATTCAAGGACAAAAAGATCAGACCAAGGCTATACAGACAGTGGATGTTCAAGGCACATGACTGGCAACAAGTCCTATCTATCCAATTTTGAATACTTTGATGTACAGTATGTCAGCTTTGGAGGAGGAGTAAATGGTAAAGTTACTGGTAAAGGTGTTATTAAAACTGGTAACTTGGATTTTGAACCTGTGTACTATGTAAAAGAGCTTAAGTATAATCTCTTTAGTGTGTCACAGATGTGTGACAATAAAAACAATGTTCTTTTTACTGAAGATATGTGTTTTGTTCTTTCTAAGGATTTTAAGATGCCTGATGAGAGTCAGATCCTTTTTAAAATTCCTAGAAAAGGCAACTTATATAGCTTTGATATGAATAACATTGTTGCTAAAGAAGATCATGCTTGCTTTATTTCAAAGGCCACAGTGGATGAATCCATGCTATGGCATAGAATACTTGGTCATATTAATTTCAAAACCATAAATAAGATTGTCAAAGATGGTTTGGTGAGAGGTTTGCCTCATAAAAGATTTGAAAATGATCAAACCTGTGTTGCTTGTCTTAAGGGCAAACAACACAGAGCTTCTTGCAGGTCAAAATTGGTTAACTCTATTGCTCACTCACTTCAAATGTTACATATGGATTTGTTTGGTCCTACATCTGTGAGTAGCATAAATCTTAAGAGATATTGTCTTGTTGTAACTGATGATTTTAGTAGAATCACATGGGTTTTCTTTCTTAGAACTAAGGATGAAACAACTGGCATCCTTAAGACCTTTATAACTAAAGTAGAAAACCAAAATGATATGAAAGTTAAAATCATTAGGTGTGACAATGGGACAGAATTTAAGAATAGAGTTATGGATGATTTTTGCAGAGAGAAAGGTATTAAAAGAGAATTTAGTGTAGCTAGAACTCCTCAACAAAATGGTGTAGCTGAGAGGAGAAACAGGACACTAATAGAGGCTGCTAGAACCATGTTGGCAGATTCAAAATTGCCAATGACCTTTTGGGCTGAAGCAGTTAACACTGCTTGTTATGTGCAAAATAGAGTTTTAGTAGTAAAAACAAAGAACAAGACACCTTATGAGTTATTTAGAGGTAGACCACCTATCCTAGACTTCATGAGACCATTTGGATGTCATGTCACTATTCTCAATACCATAGATCATCTGGGTAAATTTGATGAAAAAGCTGATGAAGGGTATTTTATTGGGTATTCTATGGTTAGTAAAGCTTTTAGGGTATTCAACTTAAGGACCCAAAAGGTTGAAGAAAATCTGCATGTTGAGTTCCTAGAAAACAAAGTGAATGTCAAAGGAACTGGTCCAGAAAGGCTGTTTGATCTTGATACTCTAACCCATACCATGAACTATGTGCCTATCTCTACAGGTACATCTACTAATGATTTTGCAGGTTCAGAAGAGTTTGTTGATGATGATGAACCAAGCTTGGATCAACAAGATGATCAAGATGAATTCATTTTGCCTATTTGGGACTATGCAGATTATGATGATGTTGCAAAGACTGGAGATGCTCAACCTTCTAAAGCAACAAATGTGAACACTGGAAATAATGAAAGCAGTGGAAATTTAGATTCCACTAATAGGCCTAAAGATTCCACTGCCAGATCAGAAGTTGTAAAGAATGTTGAAAGCAGTGGAAATACTAATTCCACTGCTAGGCCAGAAGTTTCCACCGCTACACCTGAAGTGGAAAATTCAACTCCAGTTACACAGGAAGCTCAATCCAGTGATTTTGAAATATCAAATATGCCTACTGAGATTGACATTCCTCAAACTCCCCATACCACAGTTCATAAATCACAACCTCTTGAAAATGTGATAGGGGATGTAAACTCACCTGTGAAGACTAGAAGACAATCAAAGATGGCTGACATTCATGGCTTTATCAGTGAAATTTATGAATCTAAGAATCATGAAGGCAAAAATGAATGTCTGTTCATGTGTTTTCTGCCTCAAATGGAAGCAAAGAATGTATTTAAGGCACTTGAAGATGAAAGCTGGGTGGAAGCATTGCAAGAAGAGTTGAACTTTAGGGTTAAACCCTAATTCGTTTATTAGTGACCTTAGAGGGTATCCTAACCCCTCTAACTTGCATGTTTAATCCAAGATAAGTCTTTATTCATACAATATGTCTATGTGTTGTGTGATTTATGCTTGTACTTGTCTTTCTTTTAATATGCTAGGCTAATTTACTTCGTGTTTGCTTAGATCTAATGAAACCTAACTATTGATTATCATGTGATGTGTATGTTGTGATTGTATATTGGATGAATGTTTCATCTACGTTAGACTAAGTAAAACTGGCTAATCTCCTATACGGTAACAAGCTTGAACGTCTTTAGAAACGTGAATCGTATGTGCGTTATCGATTTTAAGGTAGTATTTCATGCATAGGTTGCTATCGGTGAGCTCATGATAGGATGCTTGACGTATCGTCATAGAGTGAGGTAGGAATTTATAGAGTTAGGGAATTGAACGCACTCCGTACGACTTGTTAGGAATACACCCGTCATCCAAGCAAGCTCAACATACTAATCACATGGTAAAAGATAGTTAGGGAGTAATGAAATCTAAGTAAACACTATTCTCCACCACTGATTTTCTCTAAAACAAAAAAATACAAAAATATAAGTAGCTTAGAAGTAGATAACTTGGGTTAGTTGACTAGCAACTAATTCCGCCCTATCCTCCCAAAACCAGAGATTTTACTGCTTTCATAAAATATAAAAATACAAAAAGAATCTTCCTCCACCCTTAGACCTAGATTAGAGTAGTTTTTAGCCTAACGAACACTATTCCCTGTGAGAGAACGATCAATCCCC
>LBNU01030785.1:16701-50493 GCA_014162995.1 Artemisia annua | reverse complement strand
CAAGAAAATGCTCTAAAACCACAGCCCATAAACCATATTGGAAGTCATCAAAACTCTTGAGAAAGAAAGGTCTTGAAGAAGAAAAAGGAACAAGAATCAAAGCTTCACACTTAGGTCTTCATTCTTGTACAAATCTTTAATAGGAATCAACACAATCAACACCCAAGCTCCAAATATTTTACCCAACCTTAATAACCCTTAATAACCTTGCAAGAACACTTCTTAAAACTCTTGAAATCTTTAAAGAACTCATCCCTTGAACCCAAGAAAAATTTATGTTGATGATGATGATGTTTGATGGTGATTATGAAGAAACAAACACAAGAACTAGCTAGGGATTACAACACCTTCAATCCAAGATCAATATATTTGGTAAAAATTGAAATAAAATGGTGTTTGGATCTGTAATGAGTCGTTCATAAGGGTGGAGAAAACAAGGGATGAGTATTTTGATCCAAAATGCATGTATGAGAAGTGTGTTAGTGGTATAAGACTTAGATAGTGGGAGACAAACATAAGATTGAGTTAGCCAAGTGTACAAGAGTGTAAGAAACCATAAATGACTCACCACCCATGTGGGTGGGTCGTTCATAACAAGAAAAGGGAGAAGAGGGTAGTGGTTTTGTATAAAACATGAGCTACATTGTGTATTTTGATCCCGGTAATTGCAAACGTAAAGTTTTTAAGACGCGTAACGTAAAATTAGGAGACGTAAAAATATAAAACCTTCAAAAATGTTAAAACTTATTAATATAACTTATTTAAGTATTTTAGATGAGTGGTGAGTTCATCGAAGGGTTTAAACATCATTAAAACTGAAACTGTGAGTTGAAAACGCGTTTGGTGACACCGGTTCTTGATAAAAGTGACGTAAACTATAAAAATGAAATGACAAGTATAAAATCACTTGTAAATATGAGAATAGGTTAAAATGCATAAAACATGTAAAATTTTTATAGTCTAGGGTTGATTCACATTGTTAAAACCATAAAACGTAAATTTAAATCACGTAAAATGTAAAAGGTGCAAGGTTTACGTAAAAATGGAAAAAGTAAAATTTGACTTTTAAAATATGATTGTAAGGAACCCAAAAGTGCATAAAAAGTGTAGATTGGATATGGTCTAGTCGCGGTTGAATAAATTGAACGTACGCAGATAACTTCCGACGAAGTAAATTATTAAAAAGAAATAGAATACTTAAATAATAAAATATTAAATTAGTGACATGAAATTTATGAAATGTCACAAGAAGGTTCCACTGCTACACCTGAAGTGGAAAATTCAAGTCCAGTTACACAGGAAGCTCAAGCCAGTGATGTTGAAATATCAAATATGCCTACTAAGGTTGACATTCCTCAAACTCCCCATACCACAGCTCATAAATCACATCCTCTTGAAAATGTGATAGGGGATGTAAACTCACCTGTGAAGACTAGAAGACAATCAAAGATGGCTGACATTCATGGCTTTATCAGTGAAATTTATGAATCTAAGGATCATGAAGGCAAAAATGAATGTCTGTTCATGTGTTTTCTGTCTCAAATGGAACCAAAGAATGTATTCAAGGCACTTGAAGATGAAAGCTGGGTGGAAGCAATGCAAGAAGAGTTGCTTCAGTTCAAAATTCAGAAGGTTTGGGTGCTTTGTGATCTACCTAAAGGCATGAAAGTTATTGGTACCAAATGGGTGTTCAGAAACAAGAGAGATGAAAGAGGGATTGTCATAAGAAACAAGGCTAGGCTTGTAGCTCAAGGATACACTCAAGAGGAGGGTATTGACTATGAAGAGGTGTTTGCCCCAGTTGCAAGAATAGAAGCAATTAGGCTTTTTCTAGCCTATGCATCCTTTATGGGCTTCACAGTCTATCAAATGGATGTAAAAAGTGCTTTTCTATATGGGCAAATTGATGAGGAGGTATATGTTTCACAACCTCCAGGCTTTGAAGACCCTGAACATCCAGACAAAGTATACAGGGTAGTTAAAGCATTGTATGGATTGCATCAGGCACCAAGGAAGTGGTATGAAACCCTAGCTACTTATCTTTTGGATAATGGGTTTCACAGAGGAAGAATTGATCAAACTTTGTTCATCAAGAAAGACAAAAATGATATCTTGCTGGTTCAAGTGTATGTTGATGATATTATTTTTGGCTCAACAAAGCCAGAGATGTGCAAAGATTTTGAGAAGCTTATGAAGGATGAGTTCAAGATGAGTTCTATGGGTGAACTCACATTCTTTTTGGGACTTCAAGTACAACAAAGGCCAGATGGAATCTTCATTAATCAAGACAAGTATGTGGCTGAGATACTTAGGAAGTTCAAGTTCACTGATGCAAAGTCCTCAAGCTCACCTGCAGACAGGGGTACACATCTGCTTCTAAAAGAAAACAGTGGAGAAGCAGTTGATGTACATATGTACAGATCTATGATTGGTTCTTTGATGTATCTCACTTCATCAAGGCCAGACATTATGTTTGCAGTTTGTGCTTGTGCAAGGTTTCAGGTCACTCCCAAAGAATCACACTTGACTGCAGTGAAGAAGATTTTCAAATATCTTAAAGCATATCCTCATTTGGGATTATGGTACCCTAGAGAATCTCCTATGGAATTGGTTACCTACTCAGATAGTGATTATGCTGGAGCTAGTTTGGATAGAAAATCCACAACAGGTGGATGCCAATTTCTTGGGTGTAGATTGGTGTCCTGGCAGTGCAAGAAACAAACAATGGTGGCTACTTCATCAACTGAGGCAGAGTATGTGGCTGCTGCAAGTTGCTGTGCTCAAGTTCTATGGCTTCAAAATCAACTTTTGGACTATGGGTACAATTTCATGAATACCATCATTTATATTGACAATAGTAGTACCATATGCATAATTAAGAATCCAGTTCAACACACAAAGACTAAACATATTGAAATTAGACATCATTTTATAAGAGATTGTTATGAGAAAAGGCTAATTCAAGTTGTCAAAATCCATACTGATGATAACTATGCTGATTTATTAACAAAAGGTCTTGATGTGGGTAGATTTCAGTACTTGGTGACAGGTATTGGAATGCTAAATCCATAAAATTTTTGTGTCTAATGGTCTTTGGTGTTGAGGGGAGGTTCTTGGTACTAAAATTGTTGTATATGTTTGTATAAGTGTGTATATGTCTTTGCTTGTATTTTGTTTGTCCACTAACTTTTATGCAGAGATTAAGTCAATCAGTGGAAACAAAAAGGCAAGCAGTGGTTAATATTACTCTCACAGTGGAAAAAGAAAAACAGAGAAACTACAATTATATCTATCAAAAGAAAAGTTTCATTGATTCAAAAGGAGAGTACATTACAAACACCATCAAAACACAATCATAAAACCTAAAACAACCTACATCCCTACACCCTACACAAGCTACTCCATTGGCTTCTTGCCCTTGCCTTGATAGTTGTGCTTGTTCTTCAATGCACTCTTCCTTTTGTTCTCAAAGGTTGACTGCATTCTAGGACAAGCAAGCCCAAGAACTTGTGGAGGAGGCCTTGGTAGTCTAGCAGGCATCTCAGGAATGGAAATTTGCTTCATATTGGACAGAGCTGCTCCCAAAGCCTTAGTCAGAGCTCTTGGCAACTCCTTTGCCAAGGAATAAGTCTCATCATCATCATCAGAAGAGCTGGAGTAAAACTCAAGAGATGGTGCAGGCTCATCAACAGGTGCTGGCTTGGGAATAGGCTTAGAAGCATTCTTCTTTGTTGGTTTCTTGGATGTGGAGGCTGATGCACAGGGTGGAAAGTAACTTGCCCACCCTGATGCCTCTGAAGATGATTCAGAGGACATCTCAATTTCTGTGTCTGAAGAAGAATCGGATGAGATGTAGATGATGTTAGGAAGTTTGCTCATGGTGACTTTTAGGGTTTTTGTGAAGATATAATGTGTTTTGGTGAAGACTATAGAGAATCGAGTCACTTTATATAGGCCAAGTTAACTAAAAGGTCTTATTAATTGAGATATTTACTTTCACCTATTTAGGTAGGTTGAAAAGTAAATATAGATATTATCGGGTTGACTTTGGAAGATATTTGTGAATAGTGGCTTGGTTACAAGTAACTTTGGTTAGGCATAAGCTTGGTTATGATTATTGTGTTTTATTTCCCTAACTTTTTCAGGTTCATAATCAATCTTTGCTGGGAGTTGATCATTAAAGGTGTATAACTGAGATACACAACAAATGGTTATTGATTCACCATGTCTAATCCACATAAGAATCAACTAGTCCAGAGCAAACGGCTACAGGTAAAGACTTCTCAAGTCCGTTTATGATTGATAGTTTACCAAAAACTATATGGTTATCAACTCACCATATTCTTTATGATTAAGAGTTGGCTAGTCCATAGCAAACGGCTCATGGTAAAGACATATCAAATCCGTTAATAGCTGATAGTTTGCTAAAAACTATGAAGAAAGCAGTTTGATTTTTATATATTTATTTTACCACTGCTTTTGAAAAATTTTGTGAAAAAATTCCCACTGCTAGTTCACAGTTGCCACTGCCAGTGTTATTTTTACCACTGTTGAACTAGCCGTTACAACTGTTGTGTCAGTAACAAATTTTTTAACTAGCCGTTGAGAGTAACTGCTTTCCACATTAATAGGGTAAATTTTTTTTTTGGAAGATTATCTACTTTCCTAATTATATTTATTCTCTTTAAGATAAATATTTTCCATAGATAATTCTTTCTTGCGCATAAAACTCAAACCCTAGCACTATATATACTTTTCTCTCAATTGGCGAGTTCATTATTCAATTCATACTAACACAACTTATTTTTCATCAAAAGTTTCTATGGCATCAATCACTTTTGCAGTTGAGCACAACCAAGTGGCCAATTTGGAAAAGTCAAACGACAAGAGTGGTCCTCTTTTTCATCAGATTGTGGACTTTCTAAACACTACTCATGTGAGGTATGCTTTACTTCTTAATCCCACAATCTATATCTCTCAAATCAAGCAGTTTTGGAACTCTGTTGAGTCCATAACCATTGAAGATGGAGATACACATGAATCTGTGGATACTCTGAGAGCCACATTGGATGGGGTAACTATTAATGTTACTGAGTCATCCTTGAGGAGAATTCTCCAATTGGATGATCTCAATGGTATCATCACATTACCTATGCCAGAAATTTGGGAAAGTCTCTCTTCCATGGGGTACAATACCACTGACAAAAGGGCTACTTTCAAAAAGAGTGGTTTTTGTCCTCATTGGAGATTTTTAATTCATACTCTATTACATTGCCTTAGTCCCAAGAAAACATCTTATGAACAATTCAGTTCACCAATGGCTTACCCTTTGGTTTGTCTAGCTAAAGATAGGATTTTTAATTGGTCTAAATATATTTTTACAAGTATGCAAGGCAATGTAAAGAGTTCAACAAAATTTTTGATGTATCCAAGGTTTGTGCAAGCAGTGTTAAGTGAATTTCAACTGCAACCCCATAAAAGAGTTTACAAAATCCGTTGCCTTAAGCCCAAAGTTTTTCAAAATATGGATAAAGTTGGCAATTGGGTTTTTACACCACTTTTTCCTCAAATGCTTGCAAAAATTACACAGGTACAAGGTGCAGATGCAACAATCCCAGTTGTATCTCAAAACACACCTACAATAACTGTTCCATCTATTGATTATACTCCACCAGTTACTCATACCTATGAGAGGAGGAAAAAACAGTCATCTCCTCTCATCCCAACACAGCATGTTTCTGATCCTTTTGGTGTTGGAACAAGCAGTGGTGGTTCAAGGCTTCATTCTAGCCCTGCTAGGGTGGATTCTGAACCATTGCCCTATGATTCACCTCTCCCAACAGGTAACACAGTTGGAAGTGTTGAGGGCAGTGAGCAACCAATGGAATTGATGGCATTGTGTACCAAATTAGCAAAGCAGGTTGGATCTCTGGAGAAAGACTTGGCATAAGTAAAGGAGCAACATGCCAAGGATGTTACAGCTTTAAACCAAGAGATTCTAGCCTTGAAGGATGAAGTACAGGGGTTACAGCAAAAGAAAAAGACTGCAAAGTTGATGGTATCTTCTTCATCCTCTCCCAGTGAGGATTTCTTTGAAGATTTTGGGAATTCTCCCAAACAGGGGAGGAAAACAGATGCTGAAACCAAGGGGAGGAGAATTGATTTCAGAGAAGAAGATGATTTTGATGCTGATGTTGATTTTGGAGTTAAAGATTTGGCATTTGAGCAAATGGATGATACTGAAGAGCAAGAAATTCCTCTACAGTATCAACTTGATACAGATCAACCAGGGAAAAAAGATTTCACTGCTGCAACAAATATTTTCACTGCTGATCCAATTCTCACTGAAGTTCACATTACCACTGCAGAGCAAATGGTTCCCACTGCTAGTCAGACTATTACCACTGCAGAGGAAGAAATTGAGAAGATAAGAAAAGAAAAGGGTAAAGCTGTATTACAGAGTGAAGAGCAACCAAAAAGGAAAGTTAAAAGGAGAGTACAAGCTCAAGTTGATCATGATGCTGAAGTTGCCAGAAAGATTAGAGAAGATGAAGTTGCAGACTTCATGGAGGCTAAAAGATTGGACAGATTGGAAACCACTGCTCATATGGATGTAAATCCAATTTCCACTGTTCCACCTACAATTCTGAGAGAGAAGACTCCAGATTTTACATATGTACCTACAACTGAAGAAGTTGAATTCTTGGTTAAGCATGATCCAGTAATCAAGAAGAAAGCAATTGACCTTGTTGCAAATAAGACTTTAACTGAGGAACAAAGAACAGCTCAGTTGAAAGATTTTATTGAGATAAAGAACAGACAAGCACTTCAAGAAGCAATTAATTCAGTCAGAAAGGGTCAAAAGAAATCAAGGCAACCAACCAAGCACAAGTGATTTCATGGATGAAAACTTATTGTTGTCATGTTGGTGGCTGGAAAATGCATAAATTCAAAGGGATGACCCATGATCAGGTTGAAGGTGTCTACTACAGAGTTAAAAGGCAAGATCTTGACTTTATTCCTATGAACTCTGAAGAAGAAGAAAGGAGATTTCCTCACCTGAAGAGAAAGGCTAAAGATACAGAACATCAGACCCAAAAAAAAACAAGATTGTTGAACAAAAGGTTCAGTCTGAGAAATTCACAGAAGAACAGCTGAATGATATGATCTTGATAGAAGAAGAAGATTTTTATCCAGACCCACTGCAAGTCAGACATCCTATCATTGATTGGGAAGTTTACACTGCTAGCAACTTTGCTTCAACATGGAAAATTACAAGGCTAGGTGGTGAGACTTCATCATTCATTCAGTTTGAAGAACTTATCAAAGCATGTGACAGAGATGATCTTGATGCACTGTGGAGATTGGTTCAAGAAAGATTTGATGCTGGCAGTCTTAAAGATGTGAAGGAAATGCAGTTGTGGGTTGATTTAAGAAGGCTCTATGAACCAAACATTAATGATAACTTTTGGAAGTTTGAAGCTATAGGTGTGGAAACTACATGGATTTATTATGACTCATGTGAAGTTCATCATGTTTCTACAAAAGCTGGAGTGGATGCTTTTATGTTTGCTGAGAAAGAATATCCACTTAGAGCTGGAACTCTTACTTCAATGTTGTCAACACAAATAAGAGTCCATGAAGATACTGAGAAGGTAAGAGAATTGATAAAAATGATTCAAGAACAATGTTCAAGAGCTATTCAAGCATTAAGAAGAAAGTGAAGTGTTTGGAAGAATTCCCCAAATCCTAAGAGATGATGCAGATTGAAGAAACTTATTGATTTGCAGAGAAATCATATGTTTAGGGGAGGATTGTTGGGAATAAAGCTAACAGTTACCACTGATAAGCTTGTGGAAGACACTGTTGAAGAATGCACTAGCAGTGGAAACACATTACCCTTGCTAGTACATATTATTACCACTGCTGTTAGGATAACTGTTATGTATTCGAATATAGATAAATATAGAAAAGATCTTTGTGTATATTCTATTCTGTTAGTTTTATCTTTATCTTGTAAAGGACTCCTTGTCCTATAAAAGGAGGTCCTGTGTCATTGTTCTAGGTACGTATCAATATTAGAAAGCTCCAAGGTGTAACCCTAGTGATAAGCAAGATCACTCGTATTATCATCAATAATATTGAAGCTTTGGTGTTAAACTTACAACTGTTCTTACTTACATTACATCATACAATAAATATTCTAAGTATTGTTAAGTATATTCCGCGTGCTTAATAATATAACTCAAAGTATCACTCTAACACAAGGCGTGTGTTTAGATCCTACAGATATACACTAAAAGATAAGTATGAATACTCTGTCACACACAAATGAAGCAACACCACTACCAGAAACTTCACGAATACTCTGTCACACACACAGTAACCGCCTCAATTGTATGCGCCATCATAACCAGATAAGAGTACGATACATCGGTGTAAAAGATTGATGCGATACAACCAGTGGTAGAAGAGACACTGATGCGAACCTATGGAGCATCGGCCATAATTTTTTGGCTTTCGCTAAATCCAGGTAAATAATAAACTCTTGAGCTTTCGATTTTTAGGGTTTTGAGAAGTTTAGCTGATTTTATTATGTTGGTGTCGTGGAATATCACAAACAAAATCTAATACAGTTGCAAAAAGGGGTCGACATGTATCTTTTTTTCTTTGCTAGATTAGGGTTTGTGTGGTTTGTTAGGTTAATTGTTATTATTTGGGTTGTCGGGTTGTCGACAGCATAGAAAGTATACACGGAATGGTGTGGAGTATGTATAAGAATGATTTTAATGTATAATAGTTACTGATACTTGACTCCTTATTTTATTGTGATTCATAGCGAATGTAGAAGGTTATATGGAGGTATTGGAGCTCCATTGAGGAAACGAACGTGTCATTTGACAATCTCAATTGTTGGCACTGGAATAAGTCTCGCCCAAGTTTAGGTACAATTGTTTTGTGCATCCATTTTATCCCGGATTATTATACTAAATAACCATTCTATACTATTTGAAACTGAAATTTGTAGGTTTCCATCCGATTGTATAATACAATTACACTATCACCAAAAGAAGTTGGCTTATGATGTGAAAGCATATAATTTACTACTGGATCTTACTTGCAGGTGTACATATGGTTTCTGGAAAAACATTGGACCTTGGATTTACAGAGTTATTCAGGTTATCCCTGGGTTTGCTTTTATTTTGTCGTCTTTAGTCTTGCATATTCAATTTAACATCAGTTAAATGAATTATGTGTCTATGATTGAGTATTAGAAAGGCAATCTTGCTGACCTGACCACATGCTAAATTGTTGAACTTTCCGTATCTTATATCTTCTGTAGACATAATCTAACGATGAATTTGCTGCTATTTTCAGCTGGGAAATGCGTATGTTCAGTTTAGGGAGGAAGAATATGCATCAAAAGCGTTGAAGATTGTTACTAGAAGATACTACGCATGTATGGTCTTTTCTTCGTTGTATGTAACTATAATAATTTTTGCCTAAATTTAACAATTTCTTTATGCTTTTCTACGCAGGAGAATACTTGAAACCGCTGTGGCTATTGCAGCTTGACTGCTTCAATTGAATTTCTGAGATTCATAACAATGAGGAGGTGAGTATTTCAAATTGCTGATAGTATTTTAAAAGTTGGTGATTCAGATATGATTCTTAAAAAGCCGAAGCTTTTTTGAATAAGCCGTCTATGGTTGCTTGAATAAGCTTACCGAAACTATTCATTTGAAAAGGACTGATATAGTTTTTACTTTTACTTTAAATTTCTTATTTTTAAACTTGGTATAGATGTTGATGCATAGTTAGGACAACTAAATATTGGTTTATGTTACCTCCTTTCACAAAGGAGATGCTACAGATATCAACACAGTGACTGGGTACAAGCTTCTCCCACCATAACTGAACTGCCGAAAACTTCAACCCACAAAGAACTATGCAACAATGAGATTAGATTTGTAGCCACGCTAAGTGTCAAGAAAATGAAGCATGAAAAATGATAGCAGGTATAAGAGTTACAGGCTTTGTCACAAACAATGCAACAAACATCGTAGTATGTTCTGTATATATGCAGTAGCTTTAGGAAGTAACAATCACTATGTATGTTGTAACCTACGTATGCAGTGGCCAAAGTATGTTCTGTATATATGAGTCGCCTCTTTGTTTGAAGTTATTTATAAATAATTTTTACCTATACTTATGACTTTCAAACTGTTTCACTTTAGCTAAATCTCTTTTTTATTCTTTTTTTTCAGGGGAAATATGACGTATACGGCACAAAAATTGGACATCAAAACAGACGTATCTGAGCGGGTGCATTGGATTGTATATTAGCCTACATGTTTATTGGTAAGTAAGCCAATTTCAAGTTACATGCATGTCAAATGTGTTGGATATTGGGTCAAAACTGGCAAGTTTGTAAAGCCTGTAAAAATGGGTTGTGTCGAGTTGGCCAACCTCAAATGCTTTGTTATACATCTATTTTTGTTCGGTTATTAAGTAATATAGCATCCAGGTCACCTCAACTGTAATCCCTTTGCTTATTTATAGAAAATGATTATTTAGCAGTCATAAAGTCGACTATTTACTAGGTAGAAGTCATAGTGCAATGATCAATGGCGTAAAACAACGGCCCGCCGCAACGCGGTGGCCGTCGCCCATCTCGTATACGTATTATAAGTTTTCATCCATTTTATACGCATGAAAACTTATAAAACACGTATAAAAACAGATAAAAACCATAAGAAAATGTATAAAAACAACGTATAATGACGTCCAAAGACGAAAAGAATCATAGAAAGACGTCTCAAAAACGTATAAAACATAAAAATACTTATAAAAACAGATGAAAACATATAAAAGCGAACGAAAACATATAAAAACGAACGAAAACGTATAAAGACAAACTTTTTATATGCTTTCATCCGTTTTTATAATAAAATTAAAAAAGTTTTTTTATTTTTTATTTTTAAATATTATAATAAAATTAAAATTAAAATTAAATTTATTTTAATTTTATTAGAAATTTTTTAATAAAAAAAATTTAGATTAAAATTATAATTTTTTTAATAAAATTAAAAAAAATTATTTAAATTTTAAAAATTTCCTATAATAAAACTAGCATAAGATATATATATATATATATATATATATATATATATATATATATATATATATATATATATATATATATATATATATATATATATATATATATATATATATATATATATATATATATATATATATATATATATATATATATATATATATATATATAATATATATATATATATATATATATATATATATATATATATATATATATATATATTTAAGAATAAAGTACATAAATCGTACTTGTGGTTTGTATTTTGACAGGGAAAACCCAAATTACTAGGTTAGCCCTCACGTAGTTCATCAATGTCAAGTTAGGTACTTTTTAACGATCGTTAGAAGTTGGGTCGAAATTTGGACAGGATCCGTAAAAATAAAAAACCACAGGGACTAAAACCGTTTAAAAAACGCATAGGGACAAGATNATATTTAAGAATAAAGTACATAAATCGTACTTGTGGTTTGTATTTTGACAGGGAAAACCCAAATTACTAGGTTAGCCCTCACGTTAGTTCATCAATGTCAAGTTAGGTACTTTTTAACGATCGTTAGAAGTTGGGTCGAAATTTGGACAGGATCCGTAAAAATAAAAAACCACAGGGACTAAAACCGTTTAAAAAACGCATAGGGACAAGATCTATAAAAATCAGCAAACTACAAGGACGATTTATGTAATTAACTCATATATTTATATAATAAAACAAAACCCCTGGTGGGTACTTTGAAAAAGAATATTTCCTTATTAGGTAATATTTTAATTATTATTTTTTAATTTAAAATTTTAAAAATTTGTTTTGATGATATACTACACAAGTATAAGATAAGTACAAAAAAATATAGATAACATGCAACTAACAAGAGGATCAAAAATTTTAAATGATTGTCTTTAATAATAAACAAATATAATTAAAAATCATAAATCAAATAAAACAAAGATCAAAATTATTAGTTTTTTAAGAAATAAAAATATATCATTAAAAAAAAATTTTTTAAAAAACCCGCGCGTGCGCGGGCATTATAACTAGTAATTATTATAAAAAAACATTCCAAACACCCTGGTAACCTTGTTGAATATTTACAATTGCATAAATTACTAACATTAGTTAAACCAAACTCCAAGATGGAGGTCAGATAAGTTATTGATCTCAATTTTGTTGAAGTTCCTCTTAAGCTCTTATCATAGAATATTGGACCCTAAATAATTCTATAATTAAGATAGATTTCATAATAGCAAAGCAGTATTTATAAAGATAATCATTCTGATATGGCAATTGGAAACGCCACCTAAGAATACTCAGAATCATATGCACCGTAGATGAACATTTGTTCTTAAAAACTATCAAAAGTCACTATACATAGGGTGTTTCGGATTGACGGTGCAAAACATATCATGTTATTTCGAAACTTCATTTTTAAAAAGCTATCACACACACACTCTCTAACTTTGGTTTTGTTAACAGGTGTCTAGGCTTTTACATCATATTATTAAAGGAGATGATTTGCACACTCCATCAAATGATTGGGACACTTCAATTAATTATGTTTGGACATTTATAACCTCACATGGGTGAAAGTGTAAGGGTAACTTTGAGGGTATAAATGTCCGTACATAAAAAATTGGAGTGTCCCAGTTATTTTGTTGAATGTGCAAATCACTACCCTATTATTAAGTAAGGGTTTTAATAAGATAAAATAGAAACTATTACTCCAATAGTTTAACATATTTAAATGATAAAAGTAGGATAATTAACCTTGCTGTCAAGATTGTAGTCCAAACATCATCATCACCTTGGTATTGTTCTAAGTAATATTTTGCATCAAATCGAGGTAAGCTTGCATACCATGGCACATCAAGTGCCTATCCAACTTACTCACCAATTTCATAAGATACAAATTTATGATAACAAACTCTTGAGCAGTCAAGCAAAAAACTGAGGAAGAGCTAAATGTTATATGAGCAGAAAATTGGACACTTTGGCATCCGTATCATCAGATAGTACCAAATAAATAAATCAGCTATTGAGGAGCCTATTGCTAAAAAAAATTAAAGTCAGAAAGACCAGCAAGTTCAGCAGATAATGTCCACTTCACTCTAAGAGCATACACAATAGTAACACAAGTTACATCTTAACACATCGCCACGTCAGCGCCACGTCAGCTTTAACCTTTTAACTTTAACTCACAAAAAAACACCCATAACGATAACTCAACCTTAACTCACTTTAACTCAATTTTTCAAATATTTTCAAATTCAACACTAAACTAAAACTAATACTTCATTTATTAAAAACCATAACATTAATTCTTAAAATCTCTTACAATACGCACTAAAAAAAATACATTACGATAAAAAAAAAAAAAAAAAAAAACAAAAAAAAAAAAAAAAAAAAAAAAAAAAAAAAAAAAAAAAAAAAAANAACATACACACTGCAAAATTACACGCTCAATAACACACACTTCAATCATGAGGGGGGGGGGGGTGAAATGATTTTTTTTTTTACCTCAACTCACCTTAACCCCACGTTAGTGGCTTAACGAGCCGCGTTAACGCGGGGGTGAAATGTTTTTTTTTTTTTTTACCTCAACTCACCTTAACGCCACGTTAGTGGCTTAACGAGCCGCGTAACGCGGCCTTAACTCGAAACCATGCAACAGCTAACGCCCATTAACGCACGTTAAATGTGCCTTAACGCAAAGGGATATGTTACCACTGCTAATGCTCTAAGAAGATTTGGCCACTTCATTTAGTTGCAACTTACATGCACTCGTCAAAAATTAAAACATCTATTAAAAATCATGTAAAGTTAAGCTATCAAGTATACATACCTTAGAAGCATTGAACATGGTATTATAATCTCTTACTTATTAAACTACTACTCATATAAAGTAAGACCTAGATCAAGAGACTTAACACATAAAGCATTAAACATCAGGTTCGTTTATAAGAAAAAAGACTCTATACATGACATGAAAAGATGTCAATTTACTTTATTGTTGATTTTTTATACATAACTAACTTAAATTATAAAACCAATTACTTATCTAGACCAAAAATACATCTCATTTACCAATCTAGACCATTTTTTTACAACTTACCAAAATGAACCGAGAGAAAGTTTGAAAGTGACATCTTGGTCACATGTATAAAACTGATGGCATCTTGGAAGCAAAAAAGCACTTGTTGGACTAGTTCCTAATCTAATACATCCCCACATTCGATTTTCATAATCATTACTCAAGTTTAAAACCTAAATCGGCACGTTCTAATGCAATCATAATCCTACAACATTTTAAAGTCATCTCAAACAAAACAGGCCCATTTTTAACCTTACATATATTTAAAAAATAATAATTTTATTCAAAAACACAAATAAAATATAAAAAGAAAAAATGGGATCAAACATTTTATCATCATCCCACCATTTGTTTGTTTGATGGATAATAAAACCATCCATTTAATAACCACATCTAAGTTCAAAAAAAAAAATTAATAACCGCATCTCCAAATCTAATTCATTTCTCTTAATCAAAGACAAAACTCATCAACGGAGATCTCACCACCACCACCTTCAACCTCCATCACCACAACCGTCACCACCGCAGCCACCACCGTGAAAACACCTGATCCAGAATCCGAACCACCAAAACAACCCATTCCACCACCTTTCACCAACGGTGTACTTAAACTTCACCACATCGCCTAGACCCAACACATTTTGCTAATGAACCTCGCGTGGATCCTCGCTCAAGGCTCGCTAGGACCTCAATGCTAATCACCTCGCCTGGATCCTCACTAGGACCTCGCTTAGACCCAACACATTTTGCTAATCACCTCGCGTGGATCCTCGCTTAGGGCTCGCGTAGATCCTCGCTCAAGGCTCGTTAGGACCTCAATTTGCTAATCACCTCGCCTGGATCCTCGCTAGGACCTCGCCCGGACCATCCTCGCTGATCACCTCGCCAGGACCTCGCCTATGGCCTCGCTTAGGGCTCGCCTAGGACCTCGACCTCGCCCGGACCCAAGAATCCTCGCTGATCACCTCGCTATGGCCTCGCCTAAGCCACTTCTGTAACACAATTCAATTCCCCTCGCGTACACCTCGCCTAAACCCTCACCTCGCCTGAACACTCGCCTACAACTCGCCTAGCATTCCTTTTTCTCATCTAACGGTTACAAACTAATTTAGCAATACATCTAACGGATAAAATGTGAAATGTTCATTTTGGATAATTTTATAGGCGAGGTTCATTTTGGATAACTACTTGTATAAAACGTTCATTTAAGTAATTTACTCTAAATTATACATCTAACGGATAAAATGTGAAATGTTCATTTTGGATAATTTTATAGGCGAGGTTCATTTTGGATAACTACTTGTATAAAACGTTCATTTAAGTAATTTACTCTAAATTATACTTAGCAACACACGCTACTGACCTCAATTGTGGAGTTGAAAACATCAGCCACCTCAAGATTTTACCGGTTCCCTCTCCATGTTATCCACATATAACCCCCTGAAAACCATCACAATATGAAAGACCAATAGTCAGATAAACCCACAATCAAACAAATCAATCAACCCTGATTATTAAAACTTATGAGTCGATTTTTCATTTTAGGAGATGGAGAAAAAAAACTAAAACCCAAAGTCCCAAACCATACCTTCGATGAATGGATAATAATCCTTTTTTCTTCAAAATCATACCTTTGATTCATTGGGTAGCGATAGGATACAGGGGAGTTGGAGACCCGATTGTGAGGACATTTTCTTTTTCTTCTTATATTTTTAATCTTATGATTAATGAGTCATATGGAGCGTGATTTTATTTTTTAATACACACTTTGCTCCAAAACTATATCAAATATAAGCCATCAAGTACATGTGTATTTTTTAAATCTTTTTATACATCTAACTCAAAAACCTTTTTTTTTTTTTTTTTTTTTTTTTTTTTTTTTTTTTTTTTTTTTTTTTTTTTTTTCCTGGTTTAACATCTTTTAAAAAATAAATTATAATTCAACTGTTACCTAATAAGGAATAGTTTGATTTTTTTTTAATGCAAAAATCCTCATTTAAAATTTTGTTTTATTATATAAAGATTTATTGATTATATCAACTATTAACTTAAACTAACGAATAAATTTCAATAACAGTGATGCTCAGTAATATGAATGGATTACTTAAGTTATGAGTTAACAATGTTTTTACATAGTATACCTTTTTTTTCCTTTTCTTTTGTTTGTATGTGTGTATTGTACGCTAACGTATAAATAGATAATTTGAAATATAAAAATATTGCATCAATAAAACATCATGCTAGGTTTTTTTATTTTCTAACTTGATATTAGAGCGGGTCTAATCTGAAGACCTAGTTGGACGCTGACTCTATGTCACACCGTGGAACCCTATCCACCCCATTTATCTCTTCTCTCAAAAATAAATTTCTTGAAACTAAAAACTAAAAAGTGAGTGCAATCTTGGTCCTAAACTTTATCTGCTAATTGTTTTGGCGAAACGTTTGGAATTAACTTACGCCGTCAACGCCATTCCTTCGGTTTTGAATAATGCACAAAACCAACCTAAGATTGCCGTTTTTGGCGCTGCCACATGCCCTCACGCGTTGCCATAGTAGATACCGTTGGTGAACTTCAAATAAAAATAAAAAAAGATACCAAAATTCACTTTTTTGCTACTTGTAAAGACTACTCTTCGCTCGCTGTGAGTTGTCTCGTAAAAAAGTATATTCCAATCACACTTTTCCTCAAAAAAGGTTAAAAATATCGATCGTGTTGGCCGACGCTCAATGCTTGTTTGCTTTCGGCGTGGCAGTTTGAAGATTTGCCATCGAGTGTCATCGAATTCAATAAGCAACCAATCTTTTCTTTCATTTTTGTTTCTAAAGTTTTATACTCCAGTCCGATGTTTCACAATTTCATAGTTCGGACTGCGAAGAGTGTAGAAGATAGATTAGTAGTTGGATCAACCCAACTGTATTGGCTTAAGTCCATTAGGGTTCTGCTGTAGGGTTATGATCTTTTTTGTACTTTATAAATATTGAATGAAGAATACAAAACATTGTACGTGGAATTAACCTCTTATTGCTTGTTTGTATAAATCAAATATGCATTTAAAAATTCCTTTAAACGAGAAAAATAGTTTATCACGAACACAAAGACTATGAAATCTGTAGCACTTTTAACAAAGTTCATACTCTTAATGGATATGAGTGTGGCAATTCTAGACACGACACAATAATTGACACGAAGTTAGACAGGTTTTTGTTGAAGATAAACACATTTGGGTCAAAACTATGTCAACCCGTCCAACCCGTTTAATATACCGACCTAAGTATTAAACATGTCAATCCTTGAACATGTTTAAGTTTGTCTTCAAAAAAATAAAATATGTAACTTGATTTTTTATGTTGGATTTAGATTAAATGTATTTCGTTATGTATCTAATCTAATATGACATTAAATTTGGATTATAATCCGGATATCTTAAAATTGTTTTATTTAATTTTATTTATCATTTTTTAAAATCATTATATCATTTTTGATTTAAACTAGTTAAACCGACAAACCACCAACTTTCTTAATCAGGATAAAAGGATAACAAATGGGTTATTAAGGTTGAGTTTCTTGACATGATAATAAACGGGTAGTGTTTGGGTAGAGGTTATACCAACCCGTCAACGTGCGAAACCGAATAAGTCAACCCGGACATGACTCGCTTGACACCCTTAGATACGACTGATGATGATGACTCGTTTTGAAAAAGAAGAAAACGTGACCAAAGGGCAACGACTAGATCCAAATCAACTTTCAAAACTCAATCACGAATATCATCTTTTGAAGTATATGTTGGAAGGTACAAATAAGAATTTGAATATCATCTTTTGAACCATATATTGGAAGGTACAAATAAGAATTCTCGAAACTTTCCGTCAAATACACGTCCATGCATGCATGGATCACTCTCTTGAAAAGCAAAATAGAAATGTCATCTCAAAAATAATTTGAATGTAAAACTTATTATATTATAGACTAGTTATAATACCCGTGCACGCACGGGATTTTTCCAGAAAAATTTAATTATATAATATTATCGTTTAAAAACAGAAAATCTTATGTATATTTTAAAAAGTTAGAGTATCAACATGTGCGAAAGTAAGAAAAATAGTTAACAGAAATTGTAAATATAACCGTGGCATCGACCTTGTATTTGATTCTTGAGTATGTCTCCTTATAATGTTATTGGGCCAAAGGTTCTTTGATCACATGGGTTTACACATAAATCAATTTTATTTTAAATTTTTTGTTTAATATATGGATATATAAGAATTTACCCGTGAAAATTATGATATAAGTACAACTAATAAGTATGCATGAGTTTTTCATTATGTATTAATTTCAATTAATATTTTGTAAAAATTTATTAGATGAAAGATTTAACTTTGTGTAGCTGACATAGATGTTAATGTTGAGGTTGATGTTGTTGTTTAACTTTAACTATTGATATCATGTTGTACAAAATGTGCGAGTTTATTAGCACATAATGAGCGTTGATGGAGTTAAAATATACTTCGTAAAGTTTTTTAAAAATGTTTTTCCGGATATCCGTATATAAACTTTAAATAACAGAAGCTGAATCCACATCAGCATCAATAGTAACTGACCAGTGATCCTGTAAGATTTTGTGACCACTATTTCTACGCACACCCCTACTCTTAGTTCACTTATCTAAATAGGAAATACAACAAACATCAAAAGACAACTAAACAACAAACAACGTACACGTATCACGACGCGGCACGATTTACAAAAACACATAGATGAAACTGAATAGATGCACAAAACACATAGACGACAACTGATAGATGCACACACAAACACGATTCCAATAAAAGAAAGCAATAAAACGAATATGAAGCAAAAGACAACCTAGTTTTAGCTACAGGTAAGAAGATTCCAGTAAAAGGTCGAGAAAAGGCAGAGGAAGAAGATAAGATAAGTATAAGGAAAGCGGTGACCTCGTGAATGTAAAAACCAAAAAAAAAGAAGAAGGCTTAGATCATGGTCCTGGACAACACGCATGGGGCAAGCCCAAAAACCGGAAAAACCTAAACGACATGGTGTGCGTCGTTTTGCGACGCTGCGTTATATATATAGTAATAATTACATGAGTCGTTATAAGTACAATCGCGTATATTTATTTTCATATCACAGTAACTCGTACTTACCATTTGATATTTATATTATCGTTAATAATAATTTAACTGTATTTAATATTCAAACCCGTGTACGTATAGATACAACTTTTAAATAGGATAACTTGAGTTCTTATTTATCTTTAACGAACATAGTAAAAAGATATTTTAATAGATGAAAGTTTAAAACTAATATTTATTTTAAAAGTATGTAACGTATATTAAAACTAATTCGTACATTTATAAAATTTTGTAAGTTTAATGGANCGTTAATAATAATTTAACTGTATTTAATATTCAAACCCGTGTACGTATAGATACAACTTTTAAATAGGATAACTTGAGTTCTTATTTATCTTTAACGAACATAGTAAAAAGATATTTTAATAGATGAAAGTTTAAAACTAATATTTATTTTAAAAGTATGTAACGTATATTAAAACTAATTCGTACATTTATAAAATTTTGTAAGTTTAATGGATGGAAGTCTCAAACCAATACTAATACTCATGTAATTGTAAACAAAGTTCATATTACAAAGTGTAGGGGGTATAAAGTGTAAGGGGTTATTTGTTTATTATCTAAAGTTATCAAAAAACATTGAGATTTATAATTTTACACTTAACTCCATATAATATATTTAAAATTCAACCACTAATGTTTTATTAATTACCTCTATTTTTAAGTTTTTATTTTCATAAATTTGACACCTATACTTTTATGTGTTTTTTTCTTTAATCAAATTAACCACCAAATTTATTAAAGTTTGACTAAAATCAATTCAATTTTGACTTTTTATTGGCCAATCATATTGCTTGATTTCGCCTACGTGGCAAAATCGAGTATTCCTATTGGTCTATTTTTTTTTTCACTAAGATTGTTTTGTCAAAAAAACTCCGAAATGATGTAATTCTTTTATTATATAAAAGATTTATTAATTATATTAACTTTTAACTTAAATTAACGAATAAATTTTACAACAATGATACTCAGTAATATGAACGGATTACATAAGTTATGAGTTAACAATGATTTTACATAGTATACCTTTTTTTTTTCTTTTCTTCTTGTTTGTATGTGTGTATTGTACGCTAAACACTATTTTTTACCACCAAAATCTCTATTTTTTTACCATATATAACAACTAGCGTATCTGCTCTTATCCTCACAAACACATTATATATTATCTTATCCTCACAACCACCAACAACGCATTGTTATCATAAAGATGGCGCAATTTAAAGTTTTTGCTTGTTCTTGTGGACGAGAAGACGTAGTTCTGCGAGAATCACATCAGCCTGATACTTGTGGTAAACTATATTAAACGACCCCGTTTAATGACCGGTTCTCTTGGAGTTTCAACGCCTCCAACTCATTCCTTAGGAGCTTCAAGAACTACAACTTACTACGCAAGACCTTCAACATCGAGTCCTGAAAATGCAAAGTGTTCAAACTGCATCAAATCGAATCACAAGATAAAGGTACTCGAGAAAATGCTAGAAATGTATATGCATCCCATAACCACACAATTGATTTAGCTGCCCTATTTCACGACCTTTATAATGACATAGACAATCTGTTTTAGAGTAATTTATATGCTTTAATGTTTAAAATTTTATCGATTTGTAATGTAATTCGTACACTTTAATGTTGGACGTTTATCGATTTGTTATGCGTATGCTTTAACTAATATCTAAATTTTTATCGATTAATTTGTAATGACATAATTCGTACACTTTAATTTTTGAACGTTTATCGATTTGTAATGTAATTCGTATGTATTTTACATATCCAAACACCCTTTTAAACAGACTCAATCATCTGCTTGTAATGTAATTCGATTGTAATGTAATCCGCTTTGTAATGTAATTAGTACTCCCTCCGTCCCAAAATTATTGTCCACTTTGAATTTTCAAAGTCAAAGTGGTTTAACTTTGACCACAAATATATATTTTTTATTATATAATACTTGATGAGAAATTATACCATTGAAAAGTAGACTTAAAACCCAATCCATTTATATAATTTGCATCAAATATTATATAACACCCACAAAAATATATAAGGTCAAAGTTGAAGGAGAAAGACTAAAAAAGTCAACACTGGACAATAAATTTGGGACGGAGGGAGTATGTATTTTACACTTGGTATTCGACATTAATCATCTGCTTGTTAAATCCATATCCAAGCACCCCTTTAAACAGCAGGGTATTTCAAGTATGCAATTTTCCAACACTAAATTACATATGCATAAAGAATGGAACTCAAGGAATACAATTAACAAACACGAAAGCAAACCTTTTATTTAAAACACGCAAGAGTTCTCAAACACATACATTTCATACAAACTCAAACGAAACAACTTGACAAGCAAATGAAACAACTCAAACGAAACAACTCGAAACATGCAAACGAAACAACTCAAATAAAACAACTCAAATGACACAACTTAACACACGACAAAGACCAAAACAAACATCGCTCGTTCATTTTTTTGCTGGTACTTCCCACTTTGCTAGAATCTGCAATACCATTCATCTCCCATTCATTCTTTTGCTTGATGAAATGTTCAAACAAAGCGTCAAGATTTGTTATCATCATTCCCAGTTCATCGAATTTTTGATAACTTGCTTTCATTATCACCGGCCAACATCTCTCTATAGTATGCCTTTTTCCTCAACCATTTCAGAATAACATCTCTCATCATCCACGGGCTAATGTTCTTATAAGAATCATATTCAGAAATAATTTCATCGCCATATGTATTAAGAACTTCATCAAAGAGTGGTTGGTTCGATAAAACCTTTGATAACTCCTCTTCCGGCGTGTAACCAACCATTGTTATATGTGTTTTGTGAGAATTGAGGATTAGGTTATGTGTGTTTTAGCGAATTGAAGATGATCGGTTATATTAAGTAAAATATTGGCGGGATAAACTTGCAATGTGGCGGGAAAGTTTTCCCTAAGACATGTCGTAGGGAACACAATGGCGGGAAAATCTTGCCCAATTAGTCGTTAAGTATTATTTACAGGCCGGGGAAGGTCAAAATTGACCAAAATAAGTACTTACGATATGTTGTAGGGAAATAAATTTGATAATCATGGATAGCGCTAATCAAACGCTAATTACGTCCAATTTGTTTGTTAAATATTGTACCGACGACATGTCATCGGTACCACGTTGGCGGGGAAAAATCCCGCCCAATTATTTGCAATTATTTAGAGGCGGGGAAAAGTCAAATTTTACCAAAATGTTACCGACGGCATGTCTGGATTTTATTTACCAAAAAATTAAACGCTCGCTTGTCTTGGTCAAGCCCTTTTTTAGTCGTTTAGTGTTAAATGCCGACGACAATTTGTTGTTGGAAAATTCCTCGTAGGCAGTTCTCCTGATTCTTGTAGTGAAAGTTTAAATAGATATTACCTCCGTCTCACATTAAGTGTCCACTATGACTTTTCTAAATCTTTTTTCTCCAACTTTGACCTTAAATATATTTATTTGTGTTATATAATACTTAATGAAAATTATACAAATAAAAACATATTTAAAAATTTAATCCATTCATATATCTTGCATCAAGTATTATATAACACAAACAAAAATATTTAGATTCAAAGTTGAAGAAAAAAGAATTTAAAAAGTCATAGTGAACAATTAATGTGGGACGGATGGAGTAATTTCCTAAATAAAATAGGTTGATTTTATATTTTCAATTACCGGACATTTTGGTTTCTTTTCAATTACCTGAACATAAGCAGGAGTCAAAAACATTTCTATCTTGATATTTAATATGCGCACTTGATGTATATGCGTGTTTGCTTCAAAATATACCAACATGTATTCGGCATTGATCTTATTATGTGTGTTTGACATGCATTCGTGTGTGTTTCACGTGTATGTGTAAAATTTGAAATAAAATCATTATGCTTAGATTAAAAGAGAAATAAAGAATAATGAACAATTTTCTTAGATAAAAATTTGTTGTTCCGAATTACAAACAACTAAAATCCCAAATAACCAAAAACAAACCGAAACCGATTGAATACCCGAAACAACGAAACCGACAAAAACTTATCGGCTTTCAGTTTTGGCCAAAAACCGACCCAACCAAACCATACTCACCTCTAACAAAAAGTCTATATTTTGGCGTGAAACAGAATTTATAGACCCGGTAATTACTTGCGTACATAAGTCGCAAACTCGTAACTGAGTCCAAGTCCGAATGAGTTAATGGGCATGGAAAATGACATTACTAGAGACTTTACATCAACCCTGCCTAGATTATCTATAAATACCTACAGTAACACTGTTTCAAACCACGAGAAAAAAAAAGAAAAAGAAAAAAAAAGCATCATGGCTTCACTCAACCACCTTTCAATACACCATATTCTCATCATCTTTGTTTTCTGTTCTTGTTTAATATCAAACACGTATGTAGCTTCTATCACCTTAAGTATTGACACGGATAGACAAGCTTTGATCTCCATAAAATCTCAAACAATCACCCAACCTCCTGATGCTTTAGCTACGTGGGATCGAAACTCGTCCCCCTGCAACTGGACCCGAGTGTTTTGTGGTCATCGTGGACGGAGAGTGGTCGGTCTTGACCTCTCCGGACTTCAAATAAGTGGTCAAATTAGCCCGCATATCGGGAATCTATCCTTTCTTAGATCACTTGAACTCCAAGATAACCAATATGAAGGAAACATTCCCCAAACAATCACGAAACTATTTCGCTTGCAAGTCCTTAACGTAAGTTCAAACAACATCCAAGGCCCCATCCCATCAAACATAAGCCAATGTGCTGGTCTCCGGGTTATTGATTTTATGCAAAATAAGATTTCTGGCTTGATTCCAGAAGGACTCGCATTCCTCACCAATCTTCAAACTCTTAACCTAGCGAAAAACCATATTTCTGGCTCTATTCCACCATCCATTGCAAATCTTTCTTCGTTGTCCACTTTAAACTTGGGTACGAACACACTTACTGGCCCGATTCCTAGTGACTTGGCTCGTCTTAGGAACCTAAAGAATCTTGATCTCACCATCAATAATCTCACAGGCATAATTCCTCCATCAATTTACAACATGTCTTTCCTTGAGATTCTCGCTGTTGCTTCTAATGATTTGTGGGGTGATATACCTTACAACGTTGGGGATACACTCCCGAATCTCCTGGTTTTCAATTTTTGTATCAATAGATTCACAGGAACAATTCCAGGTTCTCTTCACAACCTCACAAACATAAGAATCATACGAATGGCACATAACCGATTGCATGGTACTGTACCACCAGGATTAGGGAACCTCCCTAAGCTAGAAATGTATAATATTGGGTATAATAATATCATTAGCAATCGGGGTGAGGGTCTTAGTTTCTTAAATTCTCTGGTAAATAGTACAAAGCTTCATTTCCTTGCTATTGATGGTAACCAGTTTGATGGTGTCATTCCAGAGTTCATCGGAAATCTTTCCAAACAACTCAGAATCTTGTACATGGGCTCAAACCGGATATCCGGAAGTATCCCATCCTCGATTGGTCAATTAAAGGGGCTAGGTTTATTAAATATAAGTTACAACTCCATTTCTGGTAAAGTCCCGCGAGAGATAGGCCAATTAGAGAACTTGCAGGAGCTTATTCTAGGCAAAAATAGATTATCTTCGTATATCCCAAATTCTTTGGGAAATCTTAGAAATTTATCTCAAATTGACTTGTCAAACAATGAATTAGGAGGAAGCATACCCGTCAGTTTCAGGAATTTCAGTAAGGTACTTTCTGTTGATTTGTCCATGAATAATCTCAATGGAAGTATTCCCTTAGAAGTCCTTGATCTCCCTAGTTTAACCACTATCCTCAATCTTTCGAGCAACTCGCTAAGCGGTCCGTTGCCTAGAGAAATTGGTCTTTTGGAAAAAGTGGTGACAATTGATCTCTCCAATAACCATTTGTCAGGCAACATTCCAAACTCGATCAAGAACTGTAAGAGCTTAGAGAAGCTGATCATCTCTAGGAATTATCTTTCAGGAAACATTCCCAGCAGTTTGGGTGAAATCAAAGGTTTGGAAACACTGGACCTTTCTTCCAATCAACTTTCCGGTCTAATCCCCCTTGACCTTCAAAATTTGATGGCCCTCAAATCACTGAACCTTTCTTTCAACAACCTTGAAGGGAAAGTTCCTAGTAATGGGGTTTTCTCTAATCTTACTAGAGTTCATCTTGAAGGCAACCCAAAGCTATGCTATGATTCGAAATGCAAGAGAGGTGATAACCAGAGAGGAATTGTGATCTCAGTCACAGTAATAGCTCCTCTACTAGCAATTCTTTTCTTGATTGCTTTGTTTTTCTACTTCCGTAGAAAGAATGTGATGAACACGGACAGTCCAGACTCATTCAAGGGCCAACATCAAATGGTAAAATATGATCAACTACGATCATCAACGAGTAACTTCAATGAGGAATGTCTTATCGGCCGTGGAAGTTTTGGGTCTGTCTACAAAGGGTGCCTCAACCTTGAAGGACACGTCCAGGAAATCGCTGTGAAAGTTCTTGACATGGAAACTACCAACTCATTGCCTAGTTTTTTGGCTGAATGTGCTACCCTACGACATCTTAGGCATAGGAACTTGGTCAAGTTGATTACTTCATGCTCAAGTTTGGATCACAAGAACATGGATTTTCTTGCGCTGATCTACGAATTCATGAAGAATGGGAGTTTGGAGAAGTGGATCCGGAACAAAATGGGTTTTATGGACAGATTAAAAGTGGCAATTGATGTAGCTAGTGGATTGAGCTATTTGCATCATGAATGTGTGGTGGCTCCAGTGGTGCATTGTGATCTAAAGCCAAGTAATGTTTTGTTGGATGATGATTTTACCGCGAAAATAGGAGACTTTGGGCTTGCTAGCATGATAGTTGATAGAGATCAATCTATTAGTTCAGCCCATGTACTTAAAGGTTCCATGGGTTATATACCTCCAGGTTCGTTCACAGATTCTATTATCGATTCGCATGAATGAATAATTGTTCTATCTTACTTTATACTTCGTAGTTTTGTCAATCTTCACATATAGTTACATGTTAAATTGATTATGTTGCAGAGTATGGTATTGGAGCAAAACCATCTATCAAAGGAGATGTGTACAGTTACGGCATTATGTTAATGGAGATTTTCACTGGAAAAAGCCCCACAGACGATATGTTCATTGGTGGTCTAAGTCTGAAGACTTGGGTTCAATCTGTTTTCCCCACTAACTTGGATCAAGTGTTGGATCCTGGCATGCTTCATGGCATGGAAGAGTTATGCTCAGATGGTCATCGTCAACCTATGAGCCTGAAGATACATCTTGATTGTCTAACAAATGTCATCGAAGTTGCACTTTCTTGCACCAACAGTTTTCCAGAAGAACGAATCACGATACTCGAGGCTCTTCGCAGACTTAAAAGTGTTCAAGATGTGCTTCACAAGTCCAATCCATCAGTGAAACAACAATGTGGGAGGATCATAAACTGAGTTACTGTTAGCATTAAATATTATATATGAAGTGATGGTCATTTATATGACACGAACCTTGTACGCTTGTAATAAATAGTTATAGACTAACGGTGGGCTTAGGAACTAGTTTAAGCTAATAGGTTAAGCGTATGGGCTTATAATTATGTTATTAAGTCTTGTAAAGGCCCAATCCTAACCAAAGCCCACCTAAAGCCCATTAGGGCGTTTCCCTTGTATAAATAACGAATACACCCTCATTAGTGAGGGTGTGTTTACTATGTCAAAGACAACATATTCATCACCATCTCTCTCACAGTCTCACTACTTTCTATCTCTACGCGGCGGCTACGCCTATCTCTCCCTTTCTCTCCCTAAATTTCTATACTATTTTGTTCGTGATTGATAACATGCTTTATCGAGATCCTACAGTTACATATACCAATTTTAAATAATTAAATTGAGCGAATTGAATAAAGTGAGGAACCTAAAAATCAACTCATGGATCAGCTATAGCTAGTATATCGTGTACCATATATTTTTAGCTCTTTAGAATATTGGTTTTCAGTTCGGTTTTCAGTTCAATAACCAAAACCATATTTAAACCGAAACCGAATTTTTAGTTCGATTCGGTTCGGTTTTGACAAATTCGGTTCGGTTTAGTTTGGTTTTCGATTTATTCGGTTTATTACCCGAACCATGAACACCCCAGTTTATCATCATATATTTCTGGCTAACAGAATTGGGTAAACATGCAACTTCTAAGTCTTAAATATGCTAGTATACATTTTTTAGATGAAAAAGTACATAGTTTAAAATCCAAATCTTTATACAATCAATTGCACACTGGGCTAAAAGCTAGTTTTGTGTTACTTGTAGAATTGTCTTCTTAGTTCTTAATATTCTATTATTTTGTAGAGTTGTGTAAACATGCAATTGGGAAGAAGAGGGAGGAAGAGAAATGATCTTCTATCTCTTCTCTTCTCTTCTTTTCTTATATGAATCATTCTCAAGAACACAGCGTTAAGTCTTAAATATACTAGTGTACATTTTTTAGATGCAAAAGTACAGAGTTTAAAATCCAAATCTTTATATAATCAATGTGGCTATCATTTTTACACAAAAGTAACCAGTACATTTACATTGATGTATAAATCAAGTGCGAATAATTTCAAAAAAAAAAAAAAATTAAAAAAATTAAAAAAACCAAAACAAAAAACATCTAGGGCCTTAGAAATCCTTTAGTGTCACCACAACCCATGATAGATGTAGGCAATGTGCCCACTTTGTCGATGCCTTCTTCAAACACTGCTCCCATACCCATGTAAAAATGGGACTCAATATGGCAATGAAAAGCCCAAACACCGGGGTTATTCGCTATAAACCTCAAAGCGGTCCATCCGTACGGATGGACCGGTACTGTATTTTTCATAATCGGGTCCACCAAGTTGTACCTCTTAGGATCTTCAGAAGCATTAAACTTTCCATTTCCATATCCCACGACCCAAAAATCGTGCCCATGTAAATGCCACGGTTGTGTCTCACTATTATTGGGATTCATCATGTTTGCATTTTGGAGAATAATGTCTACCGTGGTATTAAAATTTAGTCTATACACAGAGTTGCTAGAAGTAGCATTAACATTTGAAGCAACCGTGTTAATATCATAGTTTTGGTACCCACTGATGACGTCTGGAGGCGGGGTTTGTTCAAATGTGTGAAGTAAGTTTTCTTTAAGTGACACGAGATAAGGTGTATGAGGAAGGGTAAATGAGACATTATTAATAGACCATTTGACACTTCCATTTATGAGATTTTGCGTGTTCAAAAGAATAATGACGCGGTCTGATGTTTTAGGCACGGGGTGAATGTAGTCAGGGTGGGACTTTATTTTGAGACTTTGGTTAACTCTAGACGGGATGTCGTTCCAAAAGGGACCACTTGGTGGGATCGTTGGTGGTGATTTCCTAGGATGGTTCGGGTAGTAGTTGAAAATGGCTAAGCCATTTGGGGTCGTGTTGTTACGACTCACCATTTTTGACATGGCCCAATAGTTTCTTGATGGGTCTTGGTTTGCTGTGACTAAAACTGAGTAAGTTTCACCAGAGTAAATAAATAGATTGTTTACGACAAAAGGCTCGACGTAGTGACCATCAGTTTCAACAACAGTCATATTATGCCCCTGTTTTTTCATAAAAAAAAAATATATATTAGAAACAAGTTATAAAATATAGGTTCTTTTGTAAAAGTGCAAAATAACAAATAATTAAAACTAAAGATTCCGAGATAAAGTAACTTTAAACAAATTATTGCAACTTGCTGTCTAGCAAACAAGTTGTTTGTATTCAGATTTAGGGTTAATTCTAAAGATAGGTAACTAACTTTCAAAAAATTTCAATGTTATGTAACGAACTTTGTAAAACATTATTATCCCCAACGAAACTTGTTAGAAAACTGCAATTATAGGTCATATGACCGTTTTGGGTGTCACAGCTTGTTGGGCCCACTTATGACCAAGGAAAAGAAAATAATAAACTTGTTATTTTTCTTCATCTTTTTGCGTCGGATAGTGGCGTTCATGCTTTAATGAATTCTTATTGATTTTCTTTAAAACTTGTTTGCTTACTTGAATCTACTTGGATTTTCGGGCCTTAACCAATTAAACCAAAAGTTTAATTGGGTGGTTTTTGTTTGTGGGTTGGATTTTGTGTTTTGAGGTTATAAAGATGAGGCGTTGGTGTTTAAATATAATGAGAGAATTAGATGGGCGGTGTTGGTTTTGGGGTTTTTGAGGGTTGCAGGGGGTGGTGGGACAGGTGATGGATGGTGATAGTGGTGGCGGGACTGGTGGTGGATGGTGGTAGTGGTAGGTAAAGATTAAGATGAAGAGGTAATGGTGGGTGAGAAGGTGTAGGTGGAGTGATCGAAGAAGAAGAGAGATATATAACAAAGAATATAATAAAAAGATGACGTGGTATAATGGTAACCGGTTGCACCGGTTACAAGTTGCAAAGATAAACCATATGGGTAACATTTGAACACATTCAACAAGTTTGATAAGTGATAAGGCAAAATATCAATATATAACTCATATTTGTCATAGAACAAATGAACCAATCATAGTCATTCATTTTTTTATCAAAATAAAAAAAAATAAACTTTCACCTTTTTTTAAAAATTAAATATCTCGCAAACCGTTAATCGTTACGCGAAAAAAAAACATACCATCGCGACGAGAATTAAATTATCTTTCTATAAATATGCATTGTTATATACCTTTAACGATTTTTTTTTTCAAAATTTCCGCCCAAAAAAATCACATGTGATTTGTAAAATCACATTTGATTCGTTAAAATCAAATCATATGTGATTTTTACGAATCACAAGTGATTTGTAAAAATCATATGTGATTCGTAAGAATCATATGTGATTTGTAAAAATCAAATCATATTTGATTTTTCTGGGCGAATTAAAAAAAAAAAAAAAAAAAAAAAAAAAAAAAAAAAAAAAAAAAAAAAGTTTTCGAAAAAAAAAAGTTCGTCGAAAGTATATAACAATGCATATCTATAGAAAGATAATTTAATTCTCGTCGCGATAGTGTATTTTTTGTAGCTTAAAGATTTATCGTTTGCAAGATATATTGTTTTTTTTTTAAAAAAGTGAAAAATTGTTTTTTGTTAATTTAGATAAAAAAAAATGAATAGCTATGATTGGTTGATTAGTTATTTAGTTATATGATAAATATAAGTTCTATATTGATCTCACCTCTAGGTGATAATAATATTTTTAAAAAGACTTGGTCAGTGATAAATACTACTTCATCCGTCTCAAATTATAAGTCCATTTTCAATTTGCACAAAGTTTAATAAATTCCCACTAACTAATCTATCTACCAATCAAATATCTTCTCTCTCCACTAAAGTGTGTTTTGATTGGTTGAAAAAGAAAATGGACAAGTATTTTGGGACAGACTTAGGATCAAATGAGAAAAAATCTTAAAATGAGAAGGATGAGAAATAATTATAACCGCTTCGACTTGAATTAGATGCATCCCTAATCTTTTAGATGCATCCTTATATATTTTCTAGCTAAAAATTAGATGCATATACATATATTTGATGCATTTTAGCAAGTTAGGCAAATCCAATGTATTTTTCGTCCTCTGCAGGTAAAATTTGTTGCAAGTACTACTTTGCTTCGTTTTCACTTCAAAATCACTTTCAAAACTAATTGTGATGTATCAAAATGAATAGAGATGCATCTAATTCAAGTCGACGCATCTCAAATATGTGATTATAGTTATTTCTCATCTTTCTCATTATAAGTTTTCTTCTCACTGGATCCCTACTCTTTTGGGACAACCAACAAGTGAAAAATGAACTTATAATTTGGGACGGAGGGAGTATATCAGAGTTAGGATCAAATGAACAATAAAATTAAAATACGATATTATTTTGGTTTTACCTCTATTTCGAAACTGAGAGTAGCCAAAGCAGTTAAACTTCCAATTCTAAGCCTGTGAAAACATACGGCGAGCATTCAGGATTTGTGGCGTTACATGAACCCGCCGCAACCAGTGTTGAACTACAGTTAAATCTTCCTTTTCCTTGAATCAACAATGACTGTAACAAAATTTACTAGTCACAAACTTTGCACTACTTTTTCATCATGGAAAAAAATATGACAAAATGGGTCATGCATTTAACATGGGTTGTCATAAAATATAGTAACTAACTTATTATAGATGTATGAATTAAAAAATTTACCTGAGGATCACCGACCCAAACAAATGGAATAGAAAAAAAGGCCTGCAGCCTGTTCATATGTGCTTTTATGATACCAGTCGTTAAGAATAATGCTTCTGTCGTAATCATACGAAAAAGGTTCTGATTCGCCATCCGGTAGTGCCACCCGAAACGACCCGTATAATCCAGCCTCGCGTTGCATACCATAATGAGCATGGTACAAGTATGTTCCTGCCTGCACATCCAATATATAACTTCCATAAATATTACTACATGTTATCTGCTGTTTCAAAACGCAATAATCAGATAAACAGTTTTACTCCGTAATACGAGTTTTAATAATATCTTACCCTGTCAACTGCAAACATATATCTAAAAGTGTCTCCAGGTAAAATAGGACACTGGCTAACACCTTCTGTTCCATCAGCCCATGGAGTACCAATCTGCAAATTCATTAACAAACTAATAAAAACCTATATAAATTAATCATAAGTTAACTTAACTTAGCTAGCTATATATATATGGTTGTGTTTTATTACCTGTCTGATACCATGCCAATGAATGGCGACATTTTCAGTTACCAAGCTATTTTTAAGGTCAACAATAACTGTGTCACCTTGTTGTGCTAATATTGAAGGACCAGGGCTTCTTCCATTAATAGTGATCACTAGCTTTTTAAAGCAATCTGGCGACTTAAACTCGTACTTAACTTCCCATCTATAATGTCGAATCTTGGCTTCAACTATCGAGTTTAGCCTCAATATAGAAAGTAGTAACACACATAATAATAACAGACCCTTCATCTAAAGTAAGTTGGTCTTGTTATCAATGTTTTGCAAAAATAAGCGGCTTTCGAATAGTGTTTTTAGTTTTTATTGTTTAGGAGATTAGTGTTTTAATGAGATGTATGCCCCAGTGTGTTAGTCTATATATATGGGGTGATATAATAATAAACTATTAAGAGAAGGTGTTTGTTGGCAATTGCATATGGGTTTCCCGGGTGTGACTTGTTATATGGATATTGTCATGCGTAAAAGTCGCATTTTACTTTTGGTGTACATTAATATAGCTGACTTTGAATGAGGAAAGTGGACTAGTCTACACAAGTAGAAATATTCTGAACGTTTTTTAAAAATATCTGTTCACGGATGGGAATTGATTGGCACACTCAAAAAATTGATTGGGACACTTAATGTACAAACAGTTAAAGCAGTTTATATTTACAGTACAACTGTTTAATGCACTGTTTGGAGTGTCCCAATCAAATATGGGAGTGTGCAAATCATCTCCCTTCACTGATACATCATTGCAGGTTGTTGTTGCATAACTATGCCGTTTATTCAAGTTTTGGGGAAATGCTAGACCCACGTAAGAATTTCATAAAATAAATTCACACGCTGATATGGCACGCAGTAATTGGTCTAATCAAAGAGAAGAGAGAGAAAATATAACAAAATATATCAATCACTGCCTGACACATCAGCGTGTGGATTATTTTTGCGGAATTCTTATGTGAATCTAGAATTCCTCTAAGTTTTGTATGAAACGGTCGTGTCAACTATCATGTGTAGACCATAAAGTGAACATTTATTTTAAGATATTTTAAAATAACGATAATCTTTATTTTAAAACCAAGAGTACTTTGATATAACATGATTTAGGGCCCGTTTGGTTTACGGGTATTGGTGAGTATGGATTGAAAAAGACATAAAATAAATTGTTTGGTACCATTTTAATTCCCTGGTCCTACCATTTTGAATGATAGATTCATTCCTATATCAACCAATCAAATTTCATCTTTTATTTTTTTTTAAATTTTCTACCACATATTTATTTATTGTTAGTCTTATTTTTCATATTTTATTTTTCAAACTAATACATAATTTAAACAATTATTAATTGATGAGTGTGCAAATACTCATCATTTTTATCGTATTTTAACTGCCAAAACACGTGAAAACACTCGGAAATACATCAAAATACTGAAAATATCCCAAAGATCGTGTTTTATATGTTTTAAATGCAAAATGATTAAAAACAAATGAAAATCGTACAAAGTTTGCATAATTGGCAGTTTCAGTCCCCCAACTTTCAAAACTTGACAAAATTAGTCCCTGAGCATTTATTTTGAAAAGAAAAGTCAAACCAAATTCTTAAAAGTCAAAATTTATCAAAAATGATCTTTGGGTGAAAAGCTTTCAAAAATTTATAAGTTTAG
>LBNU01030785.1:3468-16692 GCA_014162995.1 Artemisia annua | reverse complement strand
AAAATTTCTAAATTTTTTCCAAGTGTTGTTATTTACTCTCAATTGTGCTTAGAAGTAATCTCAGTAGCTTACATAAGTCATTTATAAGCTTGTTGAAGCTTTGAATCAAGCAAACTCAGAAAAATAAAAAAATACAAGAAAATCAAAAGGAAATAAAAAAATGGTGGTCCAAGGCAATGAAGCAGATCAAAGGTTTGGATGGAGTTTGGTTTAGAGCTCATGGGAGCATAGGTTATGTTCTTGGTTCTGGGCCACTTTGGTTCTGAGCTTTGATTAACTTGTAAGACCTTTTCTATATACCTTTTTAGCATAATCTACTACTAATAGCTATAGTTGTTGTTCATGGTTAATTTCTGTTTATTCATGCTTATTCTATGTTAGTGTAAGTTGAGTTATCAGTTTTAAAGGTTAAAACACCAAATTGTACCATAAAACCTCAAAAACAGTTAGCATAAGGGGTGTTTGGAACAAGACTTTGAGCTGTTTTGTTGTTGTTATTTTAGTTTAGGATTAATTGGTTCATTGTTCTAAGGTTAACTGTAATCCAATTTGACCATTAGTTTGTTGAAATCCCTACTCCTAGTCAAAATCCAATTGAATCTTTGATAAATTCTTAACTGTTGGGATTTAAAAGTGGTATAAGCTTGATTCTTGTTCAAATCTTGTTAAAGTTTCTTGATTCACTCTCATTTAGGCTTAATTAACATAAAGTAATCAATTAGACTCAATTTAGATTCACCAAAGTCAACTTGTTTTCCATTTTCAAAAGTCAAATTTGCAAAACTCAGATTTTGGCCAAAGTACAAGTCAATCTCTAGGGCTATTTTGTTAATAAAAACTCAAAGTTTTTGTTGATTTAGAATCCTCACCAGCTTGTGAATCAACATCAAAAAGAAAATTTGAATTTGGAATTGATTTGCTCAATAAAATTTGGATTGGAAGTTGCATGTTTGACTGAGAAATCCCCTGCATCTCAGAGTTTTGCCCATTTTCAACTAGCCATAGATTATTCATTTTTAGGAGTTAAGCTGTGATCTTTGTAGATTTAGGTAGCCCCCTAGGTTATCTTGATTTTGCCCCCATTAGGTTTTAGTTTAGAGCTTATTTGGTACTTATTTATAAGCCATTTTTTGACCTCTTTTCTGAATCTGCTGCTGCTTGTTCTTGTTTTTGAAATTGAGCTTCTTTTGATTCTCTTTCTTACTTAATCTTGCTGAGTTGTTGTTCTTGTTTGATAATTGTTGCTTCTTCCTTTTGTTGTTGTTGTTTATTCATTTGCATAAGCTTGTGTAAGCTTATTGCTCATTCTAGCTTGTTTGCTTCCCTATTGCTGCTGCTACCTTTCTTGTTCTTGAGTTTGTATGTTGTTTTTTTTAATTCTGTCCATTGTTCTTGTTGTTGTTGTTAACCTTGTTATTGTTGCATTGCTTATTGTTGCTTTTGTAACTATTCAAGCATTAAGCTTGTTTAAGCTTGTTTGAGTTAGTGTTTGGGTTGGGCAGTTTCAAAGAGAAAAGAAAAGTTTTTAAAATCATTTTGATTCTGAGTTGAAATCAAGAATTTGTTTGAGTTTTGTTGTTATAATCTGTTTTCCAAAAAAAGTCAGGTGGTGTTTTTTGTGTTTGTGTCTTGTGGTGTGAAGCAGTAAACAAAAGAAAAAAAAAGGGAAAATAAACCTTGTGCAAAAAGGTATTATATATATATATATGGTTGTGTTTTATTACCTATCTGATACCATGCCAATGAATGGCGACATTTCCAGTTACCAAGCTGTTTTTAAGGTCAACAATAACTGTGTCACCTTGTTGTGCTAATATTGATGGACCAGGGCTTCTTCCATTAATAGTGATCACTAGCTTTTTAAAGCAATCTGGCGACTTAAACTCGTACTTAACTTCCCATCTATAATGTCGAATCTTGGCTTCAACTATCGAGTTTAGACTCAATATAGAAAGTAGCAACACACATAATAATAACAGACTCTTCATCTAAAGTAAGTTGGTCTTGTTATCAATGTTTTGCAAAAATAAGCGGCTTTCGAATAGTGTTTTTAGTTTTTATTGTTTAGGAGATTAGTGTTTTAATGAGATGTATGCCCCAGTGTGTTAGTCTATATATATGGGGTGATATAATAATAAACTATTAAGAGAAGGTGTTTGTTGGAAATTGCATATGGGTTTCCTTGGGTGTGACTTGTTATATGGATATTGTCATGCGTAAAAGTCGCATTTTACTTTTGGGGGTAAAATGCAAAAATGGTCCTTAACGTTTCACGAAATAGCAAAAATGGGACCAAGACAAAAAGTAGCGCAAAAAAGACACCAACGTTACACAAATTTGCAAAATTGCCACCGAGAGCCCTTTTCCGTTAGTTTTCCCGTTAAGTGCCACGTCATTGAGGGTATTATCGCCATTTCACTCATTTCAATGGCTAAATTTGCAAAGGATGACTTAACTTCCGAAATACTATTCATCATCTTCCCATTTAATTTTCTAGTATTAAATTTATATTTAATTTTAAACAATAATTAAGAACATCAAGATGAAACCCGGATTTTTGACACCCAAAAAACACTATTTTCATTTTTCTGTGTATTAATCAATTACAAACCCCAACTTTGTTGCTCTCATCCCATACCAAAATAATACCAATATGTTGGGCAAAACTCGATTAATGGAAGAACCAAAGAAACAATCAAACAATTAGAGATCACAATAGTTGACATGGTTCAGTCGACCGGGATGTCACGCACCGCATCAAGTCTAACGACCCTCTACCCATTTTCGTGACACATCAAACAAAAGGAATGAACCGTGTATTACAGTTTTATCCATTCATGTCTACTTATATTATAAAACTTATATTGTAATTTTTGTAAGCATATATACTACGAATATAAAATCTCAAAAATGATATCAAAGGAGGAAATTTTACTTTGCAAACATGTGAGGATTCAGTTGGTACTCATATTATCTATGCTATCAAGCATGAAACTTCATTTCACAAAAGAGTTCATATTTACTTTTGAGCTTCAAAACTGTCACCATGTTCATAATTTATAAGGCGAAATTTGAAACTTATCGAATGACTACAAAGAAGATGCAACATAAATGTGGTTATCCGTTAATGACAACGACAATGACAACGAAGAGACAACGGTAGTTTGCTGTTAACGACAACGAAGATGGTGGTGGTTCAATTTTTACACTTCCGACAACGATGATGACGTTGTTCGTCAAGGGCGGTTGTGGAGTGACGGCGTTCCACCACCCTAGAGCCATTGAAGTCGATTCATTAATTTCTTAAATAATCAATGAATCAAATTACCAAAAATGCACACATACTGTACCATGTTGAATGGTATATATATAAACAAGTTAGCTTGGTAAAATTAACATGAATCTTTGTCACCATTAGTGGTTAGCTCATGTTTTTGTTCTTGGTATGGACTATGGAGGCTCGGTTGGATGGTAGCCTGGTACTAGTTCTCAGCTTTATGCAGTCAATATATCCATGACCATATCAGCTGCTGAGAAGTTGCAAGCGTATCAGGTCTATCTTTTAGCTCGCCCGTTCAAGAAGATCGCCATGGCATTTGCTAAAAAAGTGATCTGGAATGGAGTTTTAAACTCATCAGCTCTTCATATAAGTTGATTTTGGAATTTCGTACGGATTTTAGTGGCCTATTTTCATTAGGCATCTTTCTGATTTAATTTACCTAACCTACCTAAGTTAAGGATTACCGGAATAGAATACCAACAACCTGATTTATCTATCCACTAAAGTAGCCCAACTCCTCATATCCACCTTAGTAATATTTCGGTTTTCAGTTTTAACATAGAAATTTTGTTTGATTGTGATTTTGGTGGATTTGGGTGTTGATTTGAATTTCTGGGTTTTTGTTCTTGATGTTCTTGTTGTTGTATTAAATTTAAATATAAATTCAAAAGAAATTCAAATGGGGAAGAAGACGAGGGTATATTAGTCATTTTGACTGCACTTAACGGGAAAACTAACGGAAAAGGGCTCTCGGTGGCAATTTTGCAAATTTGCGTAACGTTGGTGTCTTTTTTGCGCTACTTTTTGTCTCGGTCCCATTTGCTATTTCGTGGAACGTTAAGGACCATTTTTGCATTTTACCCTTACTTTTGGTGTACATTAATATAGCTGACTTTGAATGAGGAAAGTGGACTAGTCTACAAGTAGAAATATTCTGAACGTTTTTTAAAAATATCTGTTCACTGATGGGAATTGATTGGCACACTCAAAAAATTGATTGGGACACTCAATGTACAAACAGTTAAAGCAGTTTATATTTACAGTACAACTGTTTAATGCACTGTTTGGAGTGTCCCAATCAAATATGAGAGTGTGCAAATCATCTCCCTTTACTGATACATCATTGCAGGTTGTTGTTGCATAACTATGCCGTTTATTTAAGTTTTGGGGAAATGCTAGACCCACGTAAGAATTTCACAAAACAAATTCACACGCTGATATGGCACGCAGTAATTGGTCTAATCAAAGAGAAGAGAGAGAAAATATAACAAAATATACCAATCACTGCCTGACACATCAGCGTGTGGATTATTTTTGGGGAATTCTTATGTGAATCTAGAATTCCTCTAAGTTTTGTATGAAACGGTCGTGTCAACTATCATGTGTAGACCATAAAGTGAACATTTATTTTAAGATATTTTAAAATAACGATAATCTTTATTTTAAAACCAAGAGTACTTTGATATAACATGATTTAGGGCCCGTTTGGTTTACGGGTATTGGTGAGTACGGATTGAAAAAGACATAAAATAAAATGTTTGGTATCATTTTAATTCCCTGGTCCTACCATTTTGAATGATAGATTTATTCCTACCTCTAGTAGTATCTTTTGGTAATATCAACCAATCAAATTTCATCTTTTATTTTTTTTTTAGTTTTCTACCACATATTTATTTATTGTTAGTCTTATTTTTCATATTTTATTTTTCAAACTAATACATAATTTAAACCATTATTAATTTTCTCTCACATTACTTTCTTTCATACCAAATTCAAACCCAAATCTAATTTCAAATCCACCTACAAACCAAACGGGCCCTTATACATGATTTTTTAGAAGTAGTTAAAGAGTAACTAAGGCTAGGCACGATGGTGACCTATATTGCATCATCATTTCGGCTGCCACCTCAGTTTTCTCTCTCCTCAACCTATATTCACCTCTCTCCCATAGTGGTGACCCATATTTTTTTTTTAATTCAAACATTTTAAAAAAACAATTTTCAAATTCATTAAAAATAAAAAACATTACAATACTAAATCAAATTAAAAAGAACATTAAACATTAAAAACGTTACATAAATTATTGAAATAACAATAAAAAGATCACAGAAATTCTTCATCGTCTTCGTCCTCATTGTCCTCTTCTTCGTCTTCATTGTCATGAGGGAGCCGATGATTTCTACGATTTCTCCAAATATGCTCGACCAAATCAGATTTTAAGTTTATATGAGTTGAGGCGTTCTCGAGCTCCTGAGTAACTTCTAAAGATTCTTCAAATGTTCTTAAGGGATCGTGTGGTTGGTGGACCTCCTCTTCGAACCATGTAGGACATATCGCCCGCTGCTTGTGTTGAATGATCATATTATGTAATATGATACATGTATATATAATATCTCGGAGATCGTTTTTATACATCCCTCGAGCCTGAACTTTAAGCATTTTCCACTTCTTCTTCAACACACCAAAAGCCCGTTCCACATCTTTCCTTGCTGCTTCGTGCTTTCTCTTGTACAATATTCTTTTTTCATCACCCGTTGGAGGATTTGAAATGGACTTCATAAGAACCGACCATTGTGGATATATCCCGTCAGTAAGATAATATCCCCTTTTATATTCTACATCGTTCGCCTGGAATTCAATCTCTGGTGCTCTCCCAGATCTGATATCATTAAAGATAGGGGAACGACGTAAAACGTTTATGTCGTTATTCGCACCGGAGACACCAAAGAACGCATACCAAATCCATAAATCTTGGGAAGCGACCGCTTCCAATAAAATGAATGGATTTGGCCCGTGATCACCCCTAGCATATTGACCTCTCAAACCGTTCGGGCAATTCTCCCACTTCCAACTTGTACAATCAATGCTTCCCATCATCCCAGGAAACCCATGCTTATGCTCGTGATGAGCATATAATCTTTCAAGGTCAGAATACGTGGGCTTTCGCAAATACTCAGCACCATATAACTCAATAATAACATTGCAAAACTTACGGAGACATTCACGGGATGTTGTTGCGGCCACAGCCAGATTCTCGTCAAGAGCATCTGGAACGGCCGCGTATCCCAATTGACGAATGGCAGCAGTACACTTGACCAACGGGCTAATACCAGGTACTCCCCTACAATCACTAGTTTGTTGAAAATAAGGAGAATAATCGGTTACCTCTCTAACAATTCGTGTGAATAGTGCTCGGCTCATTCGGAACCGCCGAGTGAATGTTCTTTCGTCAAACTGCGGAGTTTCGGAGAAGTATGCTTGAACTAAATGATTATGAGCAGCCTCATGATCCCTAGGTATGTACCTTCGTGAAGCTTTTGGCTTGGATGCTTGATAATTATTCCAAGCATACTCCGCAAACTCCACAAATTCCGTAAACTCACTCATAACTTCGTCATCGTCAGAAGACGAAGAACCAAACAATAGCTCGTAAGAATCCATAGAAATTGGTAAATATGGGTGAGAAGTTTGTTGAATTGTGATTGAAATTGTGTGTTTAAAAGTGTGTTTGATGTTAGTATTTATAGTATGAAAAGTGATAAAGTTTTTTAAAAAAAGTTTTTTTTTAATAAACCAACGGATACTTTTTGTAAAGTGGAAGATTGTTTCATGCTTACAATCGGTCGCCAAGGCAACCGATAACCAAATAAATCGTCCCTCGACCAATATTCTTTTTTCCCTTCACAGTGGACTCGACCGATGTCCAAATCGGTCGTCCATGGTTGCAACCGATATTTTCACGGCCCACTATGCCTAGCCTAATGTAGTACTAACTTCCTTCTCATAATTATTATCCAGTGTTGACTTTTGTAGTTTTTATTCTGCAACTTTGACCTTAAATTTTTTATTAAGATCATTTGAATACCAAACTTTTTTTACATACCAAGTGATTAATTACCGCCATCTATTTTTATTTGATCTAATATATGAGATTAATTCAAACAATTAAAAAAACCCACTTTCATCTATTTTTTTCAAATATTAATATCTTTCAAACCGTTAATCGTTAAGCGAAAAAAAATATACCGTTACGACGAGCATTTAATTATCTTTCTATAAATAGGCACTTTGATATACTTTCGACAAAATTATTTTTTTCATGTTTTTCACTTTTTTTTCATTACTGAAATTTGCATGAAAAATCATATTTGATCTAACACTAATATCACATGTGATATTACATATCATATGTGATTTAACACTAATATCATATGTGATTTTTAATGCAAATATCAATAATGGAAAAAAAACGAAAAAAATCAAATAACGGAAAAAGAAAAATTTGTAAAAAGTATATCAAAGTTTTCATTTATAGAAAAGATAATTAAATGCTGGTCGCGATGGTGTAATTATTTTCGGTTAATAATTAACGGTTTAAGAGATATTTAAATTATAAAAAATATGTGAAATATTAAAATTCTTTTAATCTCAACCATTGATTTCTTTTTAGATGAATGGTGGAGATGAGTCTCTTGTTATGTAAGAAAAGTTTGGTATGTAAAATAATTCTCCTCTAATAATTTTGTGAAAATGACATAACTTAAAGTCTTTTCAAAGATTCTTTTATATAAGTCCAAACTTGTTTTAAATTATGAAACAAGTATGTTTTCTTTTTGGGCGTTGATTTGCACACCATATTCTTTTATACTTTCACCACACTCTGTGCATTACAGTGTTGTACGGTGTGCTATACAGCTTATACAAATTGGTATTTTTATCAAAAAGTTTAGTGTGCAAATCAATCCCTTTTCTTTTTATACATGATTGGGATTATGGAAAAATACCAACGATTACCAATCGACTCATCTTAATTAATATGTTTATTGTTCGTTACCTTGTTAATTTATCTTCGTCATCCCTTCTTGACTCAAGTTCTCGTCGATACTCTCCTTGATGATTCCGTTGTTTGTTTTCTTTTTGGTGTGTGTACTCTTGATTTTGTGTCCTCTACCGTTACACGAATGATGATACCAAACTCTTTTAAAAGGCTAAAAAAATGAGATTGTTTTTGGAAATGGAAAGGATAAACTTTTGAAAACTCTTGCGCATTTAATTTTCTTTTATGAGATATGTTTTGAGAAGAGTCTTTATATTATTAGGTCGTGCCGGATACGTTATGCGCATTGTGATACTGTTTAGCTTGTTGTGTTGTTCTACCCCTGATATTGTTGTGTTTGTTCATTGCTGAGACTAAGGTGAGTTTCATAGCCTCATTTTACTAGTATATTGTTTTATTGAAATCTTGGGGGTGAGAAAACATGCAAAACATTTTATTACTTGGACCTGAAACTTGTTTATGATTTAGTTAATTGTTACGTACATTGGCTAAGGTTACTATGGTTATTATAGGTCACCCTGCATTATTAGTATTTTATATGTCGCCCATGTGCATGATTATTATAATGTGTCGCCCCCTTGTGCGTGGTTATTATTAAATGGCACATCTTGTGTGTGGTTATTATTAGGAGAAGGCGCTTTTTGTGTGCGATTAATAGTTGTATCAATTATATGACTTAGTCTAGTGTAACAAATTATTGCGATATGGTCCAAATGTTATTGTTTTGATGATTAAACCTATGAACTTACCATCGTTAGCTAAATTTTTTAGCATGTTTTCTCAGGTAATTGATAAGGATATTTCTGGATGTTTATGTGTTGGAGGCTTTGCAAGCGACATGGAATTGAAATCGATTTGACTTTGATAACTTAACTGGGGACCTATTTTTATGATTTTCTTTGGGCTATTCCAGTACTTTTGAATAAAATATAAACGTTAAATTTTGGATTTTGAAATGTTTTATTTAAAACGGATGATGTTATTCCGTTCTCATATGCTTGTGTTGTGTACCAATTTAGTAGCAACCCAATGCTTGCTTTGTCTTCCGTTAACTCAAATTTTAGGGGTGTTACATATTAGGGGGAATTACATATGTCCCCATTTAAACACCATAATTTACATATTTCCCCAACCAAATATTGAAATTATAAATTTACCTATTTTCGTCAAACTTTATATGAAGACAATTATACCCTTCTAATTTTTCTTTGGATTTGGGTACCCAAACACTCTTAACATGCTGCCATCCACCTTTTAAATATGTCCTCGTTAGTCGTTTCTCTTTATAATCAAGAACTAAATGATTAACCTATGACAAAGCAATTGTACTAATTAACTTATCAATTTAAAGTGGCATGAGATTTCCCTTGTTAAAATAAAAATGCATAAAAAGTGAATAAGTGACACTGCGTTGTTCATATCCTCCAATTGAATGTGAAACGGTGACCATAAAAATATTTAAATCGCTGTGATTTTTGAAGATGAATGTGTAGTTGTAAATGATGGCCACGTACACATTTCACTCGAGTTATAGCAAACAAATGTATAATTTTGAAATTTTGTTTTGTTTTATGCATATATGTATTTCTAGGTTAATCTCATTTGTATAAACTGGCAGTGTTTGTTATAACCGAAACCTAATTGGAGATTGATAAGAAAAGGATAGAATGGTCATAGTACAAAAAAGTTTATAACAAAATAGATAAAATGGGTAAATATGATAATTAAAGTGATATGATCGGGTATATTTGTTATTTTAAAATTTAGTTGTGAAAATATGTAATTAGTGAAGTTTAAATGGGGATGTATGTAATTGTCCTATATAACCTACGTACTTCAAAAACCCTAACAACAGAAGAGAAAAGCTAGGGTTTATTCTTCATGGAAAAGATTACTGGAGACTTGTCGAAACTCTGTACGGCCAGTCGGCAATAACGTCAACAAACTCCCTTTGTCCGTACAGGCAGTCGTGTTCAATGACGACCTACTAAGCGAAATTTTACTCAGGTTATGTAACACCCCAACCCGATAAGGGTAGAAGCACTACATTACGGTGACATATCAAAGCATATACAGACATACAACATAAGTAATACAAAAGAATTTCAAAGGTTACAAAGTAATAATCTGTAATGCAAGGTTACAAAAGAACGAAAATAAATGCTAAGTCTGAAAATGCCAAAGCTCCTACTAATCCAAAGCTATCGAGGTGTAGTCTTCTAAGTCCAAAGTACTCTCCACTCATAACCCAGCTTCTACTAAACCTGCCGCAGGAAAAGAAATGCGGCTGAGCTTAAAAAGCCCAGTGAACAGATATAACAACGAAGTAATAATGAAACAGAAACGAATACTGAGTAAGGTGCAACTGAAATAACAGAAGCAAAATCAAGGTAATATGAAACAGAAATAAAAGGTAAGGTAAGGTTTAGTCATCTACCACGAGCCCAGAACAGATATAACAGATATGATTGCCTTCAAATAATGCCTTCAATATAATCATATCATAGTCGTACATATGTAGGGGAGTCCTACCAGATAATAATAATATGTAGGGGAGTCCTACCAGAGTTGTGAAGGACGTGCATGCACGCAGCATCAATCACCAGATACAGATAACAGACAAACAGAAACAGATCTAGGATGCATCCATACGCCCCCACAGAAAACAGACTGGCCATAATAATCATATCATAAAGCGCGCATATCACATAACAGAAAAGGGGACGTGACAGAACATCACTCCTCTGCCCTAGAGTCATGTCAGAGGTGCATCACTGACACGGACATGGAACCCCCATGCCTAGTGAAACAAACTTTGGCTCGGGTGTCAAACTAAACTAGGTCAAACAGAATAGGTCAAACAGAAATAGGTCAACAGAATGTCATAAAATGACACAGATCATAAGTTATCATATAGTCATATCAAAAGGTCCAAATCAGAAGGTCCAAAATCAGAAAGTTCAGATAGCAAAGGTTCATAGCAAAAGGTTCAGAAACAAAATAGGGTTTCATAGCAATGGCATAGGGAACCCTAAACAGAATGAAAGATCAAAAGAGAAGAAATCATGAGAAACCTTTACTGAAAAGGTCAGAATATCTGTACCTTATTCGGATAAGCAAACAGACACAAAGATAGCAAATACTGAAAGGATCAGATCACTCCTTCTTCGCACCTAGAGGAGTAGAAGACAGAATTACTGGTCGGTTCTTATAATCCAGATTACTGATTTTAGTTATCTTTCCATTTTAGGTAACTTTCCATAAATAGCAAGTTTCTATATTTAGTAACTTTCCCGATTTAGTAACTTTCTATTTTTAGCAGGTTTCCAGAATTAGTAAGTTTCCATTTTTAGAAAGTTTCCTTATTTAGTAAGTTTCCAAAAATAGCAGGTTTTCCAAAAATAGAAAGTATTAATCTTTTAATTGTATTAAGTCATAAAACACATATTTTATGGGATTAGGGTTTATTTTAGCTTAATATGATAGTTTAAGGGTTAATATGTCAACTTTCCATAAATTAGGGTTTATAATGAAAATATAATAAAGTTAAAGGTTAATTATGAAAATATGACAAGTTTATAATATTTACACAAGTCACCCATGAATTTACATAATTTACTATTTAAACCCTCTAGTTAACCAAATTTACCTTTTAAACCCTTAACATGTATTAATTACAATTTAAATCCTTATAATTACATAATTTACAATTTAGTCCAAAAGAATTCCATATTTATCAAACAAGCACATTATTTTACCAATTTTCAGAATGTCACATCAGAGTTTACATATAGTACTATTCAGCCCCTTAGATTTCAGAATTTACACAATTAGTCCCTTAAGTTTACAAAACTTATTAATTTAATTGTAATTCCATAATAATTACACATTAGGCCCATAAATACTCAAAATTACACAAAACACCCTTAGTATTATTATTTACTCAAAATAACTTCAAGTTTCCAGAATTTACGTTTTTAGTCCTTCATTTTCTATTTATTTTAAATTTCACATAATAATTAATTAATAATTACATATTAAGTCCTTTTAATTATGAAAAACATCCAAACAACCCATGAACCATTTTTACCCAATTTCTAACAGATCTAAATAAGTTCTAATTCAGTCCACAAGTTTCAGAAAATTACAAAACAACCCTTATACTTATTTATTCAAATCGGTTAATACTAAAATACCACAAACCCTAAAATTAATTCCCAATCATTACACCATCATTCTCAACAACCTTAAACAACATTAAATGACCAGATTCCATGTCCAAAACCCTAACCCTAAATCGAATTGTTTGGGGTTTCTTTTTATTTCTTTTCTTTTTTAATTTAGCGAATAGAAATTAATTCCACAAACATGATCCAAGCCTCCACAATTTTAGTTAGTATTTTTATGAGTTCATATATATTATATGGAGTCCACGAAAAATAGTGTTCATGTCCAGAAAATTAGTATCGAATTATTTAGAGTTTTATCACGTTTATAAGGTTTAATTCGCAAATGACTTATAAAGCATGAATGATTCGTGTTTATTATTTTATATGAGTCTCATATGATGTAAACAACATGGGAAAAATACCAGACCGAATATAGGACGTGTGGAACAAGCTTAACGAATTTTGGCCCTTAAGCGAACACCACGACACCATGAAATTCCCCGAGCACACGACTGATCCCACGACCTTGAAATAATTTTTATCAGATCATATATGATGTAAGGAACTCAGGATAAATGGAAAACAAAATTATAGAGGGTCGAATGATTCAGAATGGGTTTTTACCTCGTTTTTGAACAAAACTCGACACACAAGAACAAAAGCCTCCAAGAATCGAATCACTATTTTTCTGATGTTGTTTAAGTCTTGTAGAAGCCACGAAAATTATGTAGAACCTCCAGAAAATTTGTATAGGGCCGAATGGATTTATGAGAGAGTTTAGGGTTTTTGTTTTGGTTCTCTCGGCATAGTTATGGAACAAGTAAAGAGGAGATTCAAAATGGCCGGTCATTAGGGAAGTAATTTACCCAAAATTTCGGTCCAAGTTAATTACAAATTAATTGGGTTGATCTCCTTCCTAAATTATCTTGTTATTATCC
>LBNU01030784.1:120715-131738 GCA_014162995.1 Artemisia annua | reverse complement strand
TGTTTGTTATAGGTGTGGTGTATGTCAACCTCTTTGTTTATTATGGTTTCTTAAGTAACATTCTTACGGTTTTAGTAGTTTAGTTATAACATAAACACCATTCAGGCCTCACAATCCAGAATTACGATACTTCCCACATAAAGTTTCCTGAGTATGTATTATGTATTAAACCTAATCCGCTTTGGCCATATAAACAGAAAATATAAATCTCACCATGAAGTTCCCTAGGTATTGTGTTACGTTGTAAAGTATTTAAGTTATAGATATAACATAGACACATTCCGGCCATCATATTCAGAGGCATGTAGTAACGTTGAGAGCCAGCCCTTTAAAGTTAAACCAACAAAAACTCGTCAAAACGAATCCCAAATGGAAACCCCACAGAAGCTGATGTGGCTATTTTACAATACTTTTTTTTTTTTTCACCTTAGTTTTAAGCGTAGAAGACCCAAAAAAACTAAAAAACGTTAAACGCCAAAGAATCGCTGTTTTTGTTGTTTGGACTGTGCAGGGAAAGGGATATTGCATAATGGATGAAATAACCAAAAAGCCCTAAACGAGCACGAGATTTGGAAAAAGTCAAAGGAAGCCGGTCAAAGATGAAATTTACTCAAGTAAAGCCCTCTGACGATGTTTTCATTTTAAAGGCTCGTGAAATATGAAAGAGATAACGTAAAGCGAAGATTAAATGTTAAATCATGTATAAGCTTCCAAACTCGAGCCAATGTCAATTTCATCATTGAAGACTTTGAAGCTCGTCATATTTCTCAAAGATTACAGGACTTAAGTTTGACTTTTTAGAAGTCGTTTAGTTAGCTAATAGAAGCGTTATTGTTACTGTTCAGAACAAATAGATTGATGGGGGTAGATGTAAAGAATCCACCATGGACAACCTTAAATACCCCACCTTAAGCTTCATTTTGAAGCTGTCTTTAGTCTTCAATTTTTTAGGAGCTTTTCATTATTCATTTAATTTATTGTCATTACTTACTTGTCATTTATTTCTTGTCATTTAAATTTATGTCAAATTTAATTTTCATGTCTTTGATTACTTATTGTCTTTAACTTAATGCTATAATCTTTTCAAGTCTTTCCTTAATCTTTACAAGTTATATTAATTTCTTGTCACCTGCATGTTTTTTGGATTGCATACAAAGCTTATGGGTTAAGGCTGTCAAAAAGTCGTGCTTATTTGCTTATTTATACTTATTTTGGTCTAAACGTTATTTTTATTAAGTTTTAACAAGTCTTATTTATTTCATTTATTAAAGTTTGTTGGTCACGTTAAAGCTTTTTTATAAAAACAAAGGTCCAGGTATATTTTTTTAGGTTTAGTAGCGAGTATTATTTTTTTCTCTTGTGTAGCCGGTATCTAATTAAGAGGTCTAGCGATAGTAGTTTAAACTACCTAGCGAGTAAGGAAACTAGGAATAGCTAGGAGTATGGTGTCTCACCATTGGCTCTACTGAGTTGATTCTTTGTGCAAAACCATAGCGAGTATTCTTTTTATTCAATGTCTAGCGAGTTTTGATTAAATCCTTAGCAACGTTTCATCTTTTCTTTTCTGTTATTACGATTAGTTTAGAACGTTTTATATAGCGATTGTTTTTTTATGTTGTCAATTTTTTTGTTAAGTCTTTGAGTCGTGTCTGTTTTCTTCTTCTTTTTCTTATTTCTTTTCAAGCCGAGCTAGCTTTTTATTGCACTCCATCGTTCATGAGTGGAGTTTTGTTTGGGTTCATTCCTAAACGAAACTTTGCCGGATGTCTTGTATCTTTTTAACTAGCTTATTTTTCTTTTTTTTTTTCTTTTATCATTTAAATTTAAAAGCAAAATAATTTACATTTCTATTTCAATTTATTTCTTTTATTTAGTTAACCTTACTTTCTTCTTTACTTCTTTTTAACGTTATGTTTTTTTTCTGTTTATTTATTTAATTGTCTTTACTCACGTTTATACTTTCATTAGTTTAAATAACGTTTAGTGCGTAAACCAAAACAACAATCATCTTTAAACCATTCATCTCACATAATCACGGTTTTGAACACAGAGATCCATATTCAACCCTCGTTGGGACTACGATACCTAGTGGTTCTGCTCTTCATAGCTAGATTTTACACCTTGCAATTTTGCCGCCGCTGGCCGGGAGCGCGTTTGATAAGATTAAGCTTGTTTGATCGTTCGAACTTGTGATTTGAAGACCCTCGTTTTGAAGCTTAAGCTTTTTCTTAAAAACAAAACACAAAAAATTATAAAACCTATAAACAAAATTATTTCTCTTTCTGTTATAAACTTATAAAAACCAAAAGATTTTCTTTTTACTTCTTTTCACATTTTTGTGTTTTTGATTTGCTAATGATCACTCGTCCAAGTCTACCTTGACACTCTTTCTTCTTCCACATGCCAACTAACCGCCAGTCGCGTAGACGGAGCAAAGAAACGTACCCGAGTTACGCTGATCTCCATACTCCCATCACCGAGTATGCCGACCAACGCCACGATGCATGAATTTGCCCCCAATGCCTACCGAAGGGATATGAGTATGCTATTTCTACCCCAACCTTCTGGAGAATTTTGAGCTTAAAACCGGTTTATGCAACTTGATCACTCTAATCAATTCAAGTTTTGAAAGGACGTCCTCATGCCCAATCCGTTGGTCAAAGTTAACAACATGAAATTCAAAGATGTCCCTCCATGAGCCTATTAAGCTAAGCTACTTACCTTTCTCTGAGGGGGCAGCCGAGTTTGGTCGGAAAAGAACCCTTGTCAATTACCACTTGGAAGAAGCTTGGTTCAAAATTCTTTAATCATTGCTTTAACACCCATCCAAAACAAACAAACCTAAAGAATGATATAACCAATTTCAGCAACTTTGAGAAAGCTTTGGTGAGCACGGGAACGTTTCAAGGATCTTCTCGAAATGTCCTCACATGGTTCTCGAATTGCACCAAATCGATCGTTTTTACGCTTTGACTCAAAACGATCAAGACTTGAACTTCAGCCGCGGTGGCAATATCTTGAAATCGTACGCACGGGATACTCTATCATCGAAAACAAGGTCTAAGTTCCGACTTCTCGAACAACCAAAGTTTCGTAAGCCAACGTTGTTTAATCCTTCGTTCTGTCGACATCATCGCGCCCAACCACAGAGTGGCCGAATCTTACCGATGCTTTAGTTTGATGGATGAAAGAGTTAGAACCGAATCAGAAACCCGAGCCGTTAAGCTGTTAATGAATGTGTGTGAGTTGTGGTGGGTTCCAACCATCCGTATGTATAAGTTGTCAAGCCCGATGGCCAAATTGGTAATGCTGACGTTGCAGCTGCCAAATGTATTCAAAACCAAGGTTTTAGCCTAACAACCAAATAGGGCCCAGGATTTCCGCCCTATTGATAACTCAGCTTTACCAATCTTGGCCATCGTGCTGACAGATTATAAATACTGATGGGACCACCACAAATCACAGCACTTATTAACAGCTTTAACGCGGCTGGGTTTCTGATTCTGGTTCTTGAAACTCTTCATCATCAAACGTAAAGCTCTGTAGTTCGGCCATCTCTGATTGTGCTGGCCGGATGATGTCGAAGAAGAAGGATTAAACAACTGCTTTCGAAACATTGGTTTGTTACGAGAACGTCGGAACCTTAGATTGTTTTCGGATGATAGTAAATATCCCGTGGCGTCACGATTCAAGATATTGACGGCGGCGATTCAAAGATCGTTGATCGTTTTGAGTCAAAGCGGTTATAAAAACCGTATCGATTGGTGCTATTCGAGAAACCATGGTGAGGACATTGCGAAGAAGGATTCCTGAACGTCCCATGCTCACCAAATCTTTCATCAAAACGTTGGCCTGAAAATTGGTTAATCATTCTTTAGGTTTGTTGTTTTGGAATGGGGGATAGAAATGATTAACGAATTTGAAACAGCTTTCCAAGTGGAATGGAACGGAGGTGGTTCTTTTCTCGAGCCAAACTCGGGCTGGCCCCCTTCTAGCAGAAAAGGTAAAGAGCCATTAGCTAATAGCTTCATGGACGCGACATCTTGAATATTTCAATGGTTGAAGTGTAAACTGTTGAACCAACGTAATGTGCATGGGATCGTCCCTTTCAAAACTTAAATGAATTAGAAGTGACAAGTTGCAATCAACCAGGTGGGCGCAGAAATTCTCAGAAGGATTGGGTAGAGACTAAAACTCCATCATCTCGGTAGGACATTGCGGAAGCAATTCATGCATCCGCGTGCGTTTGTGCGCCATCATCTGGTGGTTGGAGTAGAAAGCATCGACGTAACCGGGGGTACGTATTCTTTGCCTCCTCTACGACGACTGCGGTTGTTGGCACTGTGGCAAGAAGAAAAGAGTCGTTCAAGTTAGACTTGGAACGAGGATCATACAAATCAAACACAACAAGTGAAAAAGAAAGTAGAAAAGAAAATCTTTGGTTTTTATAAGTTTATAAAGTAAAAGAAAATATTTTTGGTTTTATTAGGTTTTATACAATTTTTTTTGTTGTATTTGTTTTAAGAAAGAGCGTGTTCAACTTAAAAGGAAGGTCTCAAATCACAAGTCTCGAAGAGCAAACAACTTAATCTTATCAACCGCTCCCGCCATCGGCGCCAAAAATCTGACAGGTGTGATTAGCTATGAAAGCAAGAACCACTGTATCGTATCCCAACCGAGGTGGAATATGGGATCTCGTCGTTCGAAGACGCGTATGAGTTATGTGAGATGAAGGCGTTTAAAGATGATTGTGTTTTGTTTGACGCTACTAAAGCGTTATTTAAAAACTTAATGAAATAAAACGTGAGTAAAGACAATAAAAATAAACGAGAAAGAACATAATTTAAAAGAAGTAAAATAAAGAGGATAAGGGTTAATAATAAAAGAAATGAAATTGCAATAAGAAATGTAAAAATATTTTTGCTTTTAAATCTTAAATGATTAAAGAAAGAAATAAGCTAAGTAAAAAGATTAAAAGAAAATTCGGCAAAGTTTCGTTAGGAATGAACCAAACAAAACCCACTCGAGATGAGGAGATGGAGGTGATAAACGTTACTCGCTTGAAAAGAATAATTAAAAGAGAAGAAGAAAAACAAGCACGAGTACTCAAAGACTTAAACTTAAAAATAAAGTTGACACAATAAAAAACAAACTCGGCTATATAAAAGTTCTCTAACTAAACTCGCTATGAGTAAAATAGGAAAGATGAAACTTGCTAAGGATTAAAATCAAAACGTCGCTAGACTAGTGAAAAAAGAATACATCGCTATTTTCCACAAAATCAACTCGCTGACCATGGGTAAGACCATACTCGCTAGCTTTCTAGCTTTCCATTACATCGCTAGGGTAGTCTTAACGTACATACTCGCTAAGACCTCTTAAATTACAATACCAGCTCACAAGAGAAAAAAAATAAATACTCGTACTACCCTAAAAAAAATATTACTGACCTTTTTATAAAAAACTTTTAACGTGACCACAAATTTAATAAATATAAAATACAACTTGTTAAAATTATAAAGTAACGTTTAGCCAAATAGCTTATAAATACAGCAAATAAGTACGACTTCTTTTCAGCTTAAGGCCATAAGCTTTGATGCCACTCAAAAAAACATGCATAAGAGTGACAAAGAAGTTAATAAATGTAAAGGATTAAGAAAGACTTGTAAAAAAAGCATAAGATTAAGAACAATAAGTAAATCAAGACATGAAATTAAATTGACATAATTTAAATGGACAAGAAATTAAATGACAAGTAAATAAATGACTAAAATTAAAATGCATAATAAAAACTAAAAAATGGAAGACTAAAGACTAGACTTCAAAATGAAGCTTAAGGGTGGGTATTAAGGTTTCCATGGTGGGATTCTTTTACTCTAGCCCGCATAACTCTATCTTGTTCATGAAAGTAACAGCATAACCTCTATTACCTACTAAACGAGCTTGCTAAAAAGTAAAACTAAGCTTGTATTTCTTCTATCTGAGGAGAATATGATGACTTTGGCTTCCAAAAAGTCTTCGATGTATAAAATTTGACAGTTGCTCGAGTTTGGAAGCTTGATACGCATGATAATCATCTTTAATCTTCGCTTAAGTATCTCTTTCATATTCACGAGCCTTTAAGTAATGAAAACATCGTCACGGGCTTTACTTGAGTAAATTTCATCTTTGACTCGGCTTCTTGACTCTTTTTCCAAATCTCGTGCTCGTTTAGGGCTTTTTGGTTAGTTTTCATGCCATTTATGCAATATCCTTTCCTGCACAGTCACAAACACAAAAACACGATATCTTTGGCGTTTAACGTTAGTTTTTGGTCTTTTCTACGCTTAAACTAAGGTCAAAAGTATGTGTAAAATAGCACACATCAAGCTTCATGTGAGGGGTTTCATTTGGGTATTCGTTTTGACGAGTTTGTTGGGTTTACGATTTAAAGTGCCCTGGCTCCTCAAACGTTTACTACATGACCTCTGAATTATGATGGCCGGAATGGTGTTATGTTATATCTATAACTTAAATACTTTACAACGTAACACAATACTAGGGAACTTCATGTGAGGATTATATATTTCTGTATTATGATGGCCCAAACGGTATTATGTTTAATAACATAATACAATACTAGGAAACTTCATGTGAGGAGTATGTAATTCTGGATTGTGATGGCTTGAATGGTGTTATGTTATAACTAAAACACTAGAAACCGTAAGAATGATTACTTAAGAAACCTAATAAAAACAACTAGAGCTTGACATACACCAACACCTATAACAAACCCCAGGATACGTGAGTAAGCGGTCTAGTCTCCGAGTTACTTTTACATCAATAAGATTTCCCTAAGCCCAGGTGAGTGTTCATAGCCTCACACCTTTTATTTTCTCACTCTAAATGCTTTACAAACCCTGTGAGGGGATACATGCTTACTTTTCTCTTTAAATCGAATACAAGTATTTTTCTTTGGTTAATGCACGAGTAAACTATCTGCCACCAATACACATCTAAATTCATGAATCTAATCACTTGCGAGTGAACGCGAATATAATTGATAGATCTATTGGAGTTTGACAAGTCCCGTTGGTATTACCTCTCTCTGGAGGGTACCAATAAGTATTACATTTGAACCCTCTAAAGGATTAACTTTAGCAAGTTATCCTTTCCGTCCCATCATGGTTTGGTCTGCAGACCCCATGATCTGGACTGTTAACGTGTGGTTCATGAGCTTAGTGCAATAACCCACTCTTGATAATTGTACATGCATTATAATTATCAAAAACAATACCCTTTCCTTGAAGGGTGTAACAACTGAACCCTGTAGAACTTGTATTCACTATCACTTAAACCTGTGACTCTCACTTGTAACAACCCACAAAATCTCATCACTATCATTCCCATTACAAATACATATAGTAGGTATTTCATAGGTAAATTTTTGCTTTTTATGTGCATTCATTACTTGCATGACACTCTACACCTGCTCACGTATCCGCACAAGCCAAATAACCCTACACACACATTTTATAAACCCTTGGTATGTCAAGCATAAGATCACAACAACTCCATAAAAAGTAATCTACCAATCTAACACACTAAACTTATGACAAAACCATAACAAACCCTAATAAACCCTAATTAAACCCTACTTAGGTCTATGTGCTTACTAAACCCTATATGCTTAACTAAACTAGTTTGAAAGTGTCCAAGGCTTATGTATGAGTTACTTTAGGAACATTAGGTTACCTTAGGACCCTTAGGTGCTAGTAAAACCCACTAGAGCTTAGGTAAAAGTCCCTTAGGCACAAAACCATAACTAGGTTATAACTTCCCAGAAACTAGGTCAAACCTTCCCAAATCTTTCCCATAAGCTACCACCACTTAGTATAAGCTTCTTAGGACTTAGGATTAGTCATTAGACACTCATAGGACCCTAACCTAGGCACTAAACCCTAAGCTAGACATTAATCACTCACTTAACCAAATTAGGTCTAAACTAAACCTAAACTAGTTCAAACCTAAACCTAAGCACCTCTAAACTAGCAACCAAGCACCCTAGCACCTTCCCCTAACCTACCTAGCACCCTAGCACCTTGCAAGCACCCAAGCAAGGAGGTACATCACCTCCTTGTCACCTCCTTCACCCCGCGGCCTCATCCCCTCCACATAAACCCTAAACTGCCATTGTAGCCTAGCCTAGTCACATGGTAGCTTTCCTTAGTCACATATAGCTGCCATGAGTCACCTCCCCCCTCGACACCTCCACCTTGATTTGCTTGCTCGCTACTCCTCACGCACCCTATAAATAGCTCGACACCCTCCTCATTTCAAAAGCACACCTCTTCTCTTTTGCACCTCAAAACATTTTGTAGTAGTAGTAGTAGCACTTGAGCTATAGTAGGCATAGGAGTCGAGCAAAGCAAGCCAAGGACCCTTGTCGAGTTGTTTTTCCATCGCTAAAACCCTAAACCTAGGAATACCCCTCGTTAAGCCCTCCCCAGTCGAGTAAGCTTTCATATTTGATTTCTTTAGCTTTAGTTCAGTCCTAGGATAGTATTAGGTTTCCTTATATCCCATTAGGACCTTGCCTAAGCCTTGGTCATAATCAATTGCTAGTTTTCTTTTTAAAACCCTAAAACCTATCGAATTGCCTTTAACATGCTATAAGCCCTTTACATAAACTATAATCTGGTCTAGATAACTTAAATAAGCTAAAATTAGTTAAACATAAGCTAGGAAACCTTTTTGTTTCATAAAAATATAGTTTGCATGGAATTAGGACTAGTTTTGCAAAGTTTTCCATGCATAGGGGTATATATGGTAACTTTCTGAAAATATTAAGTCTAGGGACTATTTCTGACATTTCTTAGAAGTTATAAGTAGAAGGACCTTTTTTGCAAAGTTATAAAACCATAGGATAAAAAGTTAAATAATTATAAACTTAAAAGGACTAGTTTTGCAAAAGTTATAAAAGCTAAGGGTATAAATGGTAAATATAGAAAACTTATAAGTCCAAGGGTCATTTATGCCATTTTCTCAAAATATAGAAGTATAGGGACTAATTGTGTCAAATATAAATAGTGATAAGTATAAATAATATAAGTATTAAAAGTCTAGGGTAGATTTTGTTAATATGCTAAACTATAAGGGTATAAAATAAAAATATTCAAGATAGAAGCATAACACAATACTAGGGAGCTTCATGTGAGGAGTATTATGTGGATATTTCGTTTTGACGAGTTTGCCGAGTTTACGATTTAAAGTGCCCTGACTCCTCAAACGATTATTGCATTTACTTCTGAATTATGATGGCCCGAACGGTGTTATGTTATAACTAAACTCTAAATAAATACATAACTAAATAGTAAGGAGCTTCAGGTGAGGAGTATTAACTTCTGAATTATGATGGCCGGAACGGTATTATGTTGATAACATAATACAATAGTAGGGAGCTTCATGTGAGGAGTCTTATACTTCTGAATTGTGATGGCCTGAACGGTGTTATGTTATACCTAAAACACTAAAAACCCTACAAATGATTACTTAAGAAACCTAAAAAAAACAAATAAAGCTCGACATACATCGACACCTACAAAACCATTAGGATACGTGAGTAAAGCAGTCTAGTTTTCGAGTCACTTTCTGCATCAATAAGATTTCCCTAAGCCCAGGCGAGTTTTCGTAGCCTCACATCTTTTTAACTTTTCACTCTGGTATGTGCTTATTCACATACCTTTTATTCACCATTATTAGACTATTATAGACCAAAAACTAACGTTCAAAGCCAAAGATATCGTGTTTTTTGTTTTTATGACTGTGCAAGTAAGGATATTGCAAAAACAACATGAAAAGCAACCTAAAAGCCCAAAACGAGCACGAGATGTGGAAAAGAGTTTGAAAGTGAAGTTAATGATGAAATTTACTTGTGAAAAGCCCGTGAAGTCTATTTTTGGTCTAAAACTAGTTAATTATTAAGTTTATTACAATTTCCATTATTTATTTCAACTTATTTACGTAAAGAAAATCCCAGCTTCTAAAATTGATTATAGCAGTACTATACTTAGGGTTTTAGCTATTTGTTTTTTGATTTGTTCTTAGCGATTGTGATTTGGCTATTAGCGAGTATGGAGTTACATTTGTTAGCGAGTAAGGTATTTTCTAGCGAGTAACAGTTAGTTTTAGCGAGTACGCTTTTATCCCAGCGAGTATGTGTCTTGGGCTGGATTGCTTAGCGAGTATTAAACCTAGTCTGGCGAGTTTCATTTAGTAGTTAGCGAGTATGCTTTTGTTTTCCTTTAGCGAGATTGGTTTCGAACATTGTTTAGCGAGTTTGGGCCTTCATTAGCGAGATAAAGTTCAATTCATGCGAGTATGGTTTTTAAATTTCTTAGCGAGTATGAACCAAGAATTAAGCGAGTAGGTTCAAGTATTTTAGCAAGTGATGAGTCTTTCATTGCAAGTTATTAGTTTTTTTGTGTCGGGTCTAATTGTTTCATGTTTCTTTTGTTTATAAGCAGTCTTGGCTTTGTACCACCTCCATCATTTTATCGAGTGAGGTTTTATCTCTTTAATTTCTAAAATGAAACTCTGCCAAATTCTTCTTTAAACTCTTAGTTTTATTTTAACTTAGTTACGTTCTTTTCTTATTAGTTAATTTTAGTTCCTTTTATCTTTTAAACGTTCTTTAGTTTAATCTTTTCTTTACGTTCATTAAAAATAAAAACCCAAAAACATTTTCTTCATTTCTTACTTATTTCATTTCTTTTACGGCATTACTTAGCCTTATGTTTTCCTTTATCATTCAACTTTATTTTTTTGTTATCGCACTTTTATTTCATTTAAGCTTTTAAAACAATCTTTCGTAGTATAATTAAAACCAAATCACATCTTTTAAACCCAATTCACTTTCACATAACTCACGAGCTCCGAGTTGACAAAGATCAATTTCAACCCTCCGTTGGGACAACGATCCGGAAACGAAAAAAAAAAAAAAAAAAAAAACAAACAAAAGAAAAAAAAAAAAACACCTAGTGGT
>LBNU01030784.1:98187-120706 GCA_014162995.1 Artemisia annua | reverse complement strand
GTTGAGACGAATTATTTCCTCAAAGGCTCAAGAAAGTACAAGAGACGCTTGATCAAAGCTCCAAGATGATTTGAAGTTACTTTCTAAATCCGAGCTAGTGATCACTTTTATGCTTTGAAGATCTTTGGAAAGCTCGTCACACATCACCTCCAAAGTACAAGGACTTAAGTTGCTATTTTAGATAGTTTAAAAGCGTTGTATCTCTAATTTATGCTTAGTATTCCAATAATTTGGAAGATCAAGGGGCTAAGTGTACAAGATGTAAAAGGTTAAGCCACATGGCTCCCTTAAATACCCTGCCCTAGCTTCATTTTATTGGGTTAGATTTAGTTTATTTCAAGTTTAGTGTAATGTTTATGAATGCAGCTTTTATTTTATGTCTTAATCATTTTCTTGCTTATTTCCTAGCTTATTTCAATCTTTCTTTTACATTTTCTACTCTCATTCAAGCTTATGTACTTCTATCTTGATCCAATATGAGCCTTACATAAGTCTTGCACCACCTTTGCATGAAAGAAATTTTCGTGCCTTTCTATGATGACTTGAGCTCATTTGGGTTTGTTAGCTTGTAAAGCTTATTTAAAAGTTTTGTATCTAGCTTAATAATTATTTTCAGAGTCTTCTTTGCTTTTAATCTTTCTTACACGTTAAAAATAAAAGTTTTGAGTTACAAGCCTAGAATCACGTTAGCTTATTTTGGTCTAAAACTGTTATCTATTAAGTTTTTACAAGTTTCATTTAGTATTTCACTTTTTCACGTAAAGAAAAATCCCAGCTTCTAAAATTGATTATAGCGAGTACTATACTTAGGGTTTTAGCGAGTTTGGTTGGATTTGTTCTTAGCGAGTTGATTTGGCTATTAGCGAGTATGGAGTACATTTGTTAGCGAGTAAGGTACATTTTCTAGCGAGTAACAGTTAGTTTTAGCGAGTACGCTTTTATGCCAGCGAGTATTGTCTTGCTGGATTGCTTAGCGAGTATTAAACCTAGTCTGCGAGTTTCATTTAGTAGTTAGCGAGTATTGCTTTTGTTTTCCTTTAGCGATTGGTTTCGAATTTGTTAGCGAGTTTGGGCCTTCATAGCGAGTATAAAGTTCAATTTCATGCGAGTATGGTTAAATTTCTTAGCGAGTATGAACAAGAATGAGTATGGTAAGTATTTTAGCAAGTATAGTCTTTCATTGCAAGTTATTAGTTTCTTTTGTGTCGGGTCTAATTGTTCATGTTTCTTTTGTTTATAAGCCAGTCTTGGCTTTGTACCACCCATTTTTCCATTTCGAGTGAGGTTTTATCTCTTTAATTTCTAAAATGAAACTCTGCCGAAATTTCTTTAAACTCTTAGTTTTATTTTAACTTAGTTACGTTCTTTCTTATTATTTAATTTAGTTCCTTTTATCTTTTAAACTTTTGTTTAATCTTTCTTTACGTTCATTAAAATAAAAACTCCAAAAACATTTCTTCATATCTTACTTATTTCATTCTTTTACGCATTACTTAGCCTTATGTTTTCCTTTATCATTCAACTTATTTTTTGCTATCGCACTTTTATTTCATTTAAGCTTTTAAACAATCTTTCGTAGTATAATTAAACAAATCACATCTTTTAAACCAATTCACTTCACATAACTCACGAACTCGAGTGACAAGATCAATTTCAACCCTCGTTGACAAGGGACAACGATCCTAGTGGTTAAAAGCCTTCACCGCTTTATCCTGCCATTGATCAAATTTTTGGCGCGTGCTGCCGGGGAGCGGTTTGAAAGAGATTAAGTCATTCGTCGTTCGAGACTTGGATTTGAAGAACCTTCTTTTTAGAAGTTAACGCTTTTCTTAAACATAAAAATCAACTAAAAAATTATAAAACCTATAAAAGCCAAAAATATTTTCTCTTTCTTTTAAACTTATAAAAACCAAAAAGATTTTCCTTTCTACTTTTTTTCACTTGGTTTTGTTTTGATTTGTATGGATCACTCGTTCCCAAGTCTAACTTGAACGAGCAACCTTCTTCTTCCTACAGGCTTCTAACGCAGTCGTCCATAGAGCGAAAAACAAAGGGATCGTACCCGAGTTACAATCCTAACGTTGAAAGGAACAATAACGTCCAACAAACATGGGAAACCTCCGTGGGAACTCCTTGAACGATGGAGAGTGTGTACTCCAAACCATGTATGGCGAGGTACCCGATTGACCCTGGGAATCGATGTGCAGTTTTGACTCAAACCACCATATGATTCCAACAGGTCCAAAATTTCTGCCATTTTCCACGGTTTACCGATCAGGACGCCGAACAAACATATTGATAAATTCTTAAACGTTCAACTCAAAGCATGAAAACTAAAATGGTGTTACGACTGATCCTCTTCGCATCTACCTTGTCCAATATTCAGTTAATCACCGATCTACCAATTGGTTTGACGACTCCCAAAGAATTCAATGCACACCTTCGATGAAATGTTCATAGTTCCTTAGCAAATACTTGCCACCGCCGATGGTGACCAGCTAACAACCCATATGGCAATTTCCATCAAACGTCCAGGATGAAACCTTGTTCGAAGCTGGGGAACAATACAAGCTATTATCGCGATGTCCGAATCACAACTGTTACTTGTCACAATCATTGATACGTTCTATAATGCTAAACTTTACGACATCGTGATACGATCAATGCAGCAGCTGGAGGCAACATTCATGAAAAGACAGCACTGAAGAATGTGGGCATCTCATCGAAAATATGACTGCTCAAGTATTATTGGGATACCTACCTGCTGAAGGAGAGATCCCAATAAGATCTACCACGATTATCTAATCCTGGAAATCACGCTCTTAAACGAAAAAATTTGGATGCGTTTACTTGCACAATTTTAACACAATCGTGAAACCTAAAAGCTTCACCGCTTATCCTGCCTTGATCAATTTTTGGCGCCGCTGCCGGGGAGCGGTTGAAAAGATTAAGTCATTCGTCGTTCGAGACTTGTGATTTGAAGAACCTTCTTTTAGAAGTTAACGCTTTTCTTAAACATAAAAACAACTAAAAATTATAAAACCTATAAAAGCCAAAAATATTTTCTCTTTTCTTTTATAAACTTATAAAAACCAAAAAGATTTTCCTTTCTACTTTCTTTTTCACTTGGTTTTGTTTTGATTTGTATGATCACTCGTTCCAAGTCTAACTTGAACGAGCAACCTTCTTCTTCTACAGTGCCTTCTAACCGCAGTCGTCATAGACGAAAACAAAGGATCGTACCCGAGTTACATCCTAACGTTGAAGAGATGAACAATAACGTCCAACAAAATGAGGAACCTCCGGTGGGACCTCCTTTGAACGATGGAAGAGTTGTGTACTCCAACCATGTATGGGCGAGGTAGCCCGATTGCACCTTTGGGAATCGATGCTGCAGATTTTGGACTCAAACACCATATGATCCAACAGGTCCAAAATTTCTGCCAATTTCACGGTTTACCCGATCAGGACGCGAACAAACATATTGATAAATTCTTAACCGTCACTCAAAGCATGAAACAAAATGGTGTTACCGATGATTCTCTTCGCATCTACCTTTTCCCATATTCATTAACTCACCATGCTACCAATTGGTTTGACCGACTCCCAAAGAATTCAATTCACACCTTCGATGAAATGGTTTCAAGGTTCTTAGCCAAATACTTTCCACCGTCGATGGTGACCAAGCTAAGAAACCACATATGCAATTTCCATCAACGTCCAGATGAAACCTTGTTCGAAGCTTGGGAACGATACAAGCTAGTTATCGATCGATGTCCGAATCACAACATGTTACTTGTCACAATCATTGATACGTTCTATAATGGGCTGAATTTACGACATCGTGACACGATCAATGCAGCAGCTGGAGGAACATTCATGAAAAGACAGCCTGAAGAATGTTGGAATCTCATCGAAAATATGACTGCTCACCATAATTATTGGGATTCTACTGCTGAAGGAGAGTCAATAAGATCTACCACGATTTCTAATCCTGAAATCACCGCTCTTAACGAAAAATTTGATGCGTTTATTGCAAATTTTAACAACAATCGTGAAACCGTCAATGCAGTTAACCAAAGTTGCGAAACTTGTGGTGGTCCCCATTCATACCACGAATGTCCAACAACCAGTTCTTTCGCTCAAGAGAATGTGTACGCTGCTAACATGGGTGGTAACCGATACCAACCCCAAGGAGACCGCAATCTCCTCAGCTACCGTTCCACCAACTTTCTTGCACCACCACCAGGTTTTAATAATCCGCCACCAAACCAAAATGTGCAAAGTCATGGTAATCAAGTCAATCAAAATCAGAATCGTGCATATCAAGGTTTTCAAAATCAAAATCAAGGTTTTTCCCAAAATCGAAACTTTCAAAGTAATCAGGGAAATTTTGGTAATCAAGGAGCTAATTATGGAAATAATAATCATGGGAATCAAAATTTTCAAAATCAAGGTCAAGGTTTCAATTACAATGCCTGTGGGCAAACTTTTAACCAAAACCAAGGTGTTATTCAAAATCAATCGAACACAGACGAGTTGTTGGTAGAATTACTTCGTCAAAACCCAAACCAGCAAACCTTTAACCAAAACCAACAAGCTTTGATACTATGTCAGCAGACACAACTTAAAAAACAAGAGGAAATGAATCATGTGATGCTTAATCAAATGGCTGAATTGAACAAGCATTTAAATGATCGACCCTCGGGTTCGGGTACCACTTCCTTACCTAGCAACACGATCGCTAACCCGAGGGGCGATGTCAAGGCGATCACAACACGCAGTGGCGTTTCTTACAAAGAACCAACGGTTCCAACTACCTCTTATACTCCTCCTTCTAAGGTAGTGGACCGTGCAACCGAGGTGACAACGGATACGAGAATTCCTATTCACGAAGGAAGGACCGAAAATATCCAACCTCCGGTGGTTCAATCGACAAATGAAATTGCAAATGTTTCAAAAGGAAAAGAGAAAATTGTTTTTGAACAAGATGAACCAGTTAAAACAAGTCTTCCATATCCTTTTCGTCTTAATGAGCAAAAACGTCAAGATAAAAATGACATAATGAAGGAAAAGTTCTTTAAGATGTTTCAAGACATTCGCTTTGATTTGAGTCTTGCTGATGCTGTTGTGTTAATGCCAAAGTTTTCATCAATGCTTAAAAACTTGTTGAATAATAAAGATAAATTGTATGAAATGTCGACTACACCTTTGAATGCGAATTGCTCGGCAGTGCTCCTTAAAAAGCTTCCCGAAAAGCTTGAAGACCCCGGCAAGTTCTTAATTCCATGCAATTTTCCCGGAATGGTTCAATGTTTCGCCTTAGCCGATTTAGGTGCTAGCATTAGCCTTATGCCGTTTTCCGTCTGGCAGAAGTTGTCGTTACCCCCTTTGACTCCGACACGCATGACACTCGAGCTTGCCGACCGTTCTACCTCTCGTCCTAAAGGCATAGCCGAAGATGTCATCGTCAATGTGGGAAAATTTCACTTTCCGGCTGATTTTGTTGTCGTCGATTTTGATCCCGATCCAAGGGTTCCTCTCATTCTCGGACGAGGTTTCCTAAAGACGGGCCGTGCTTTGATTGATGTGTACGATGAAGAAATTACCTTGCGAGATGGTCACGAAGCCGTTACGTTTAATTTGGATCAAACAGCAAGATATTCTTCCACCGATGAGCCCATGACCATAAGCAAAATCGATATCCTTGATGAAGTTGATGAACTTTCTGAAGAGTATTCCCAAGAGATACTCGGATTTTCAAGTGGCAATCCCACTTCTTCTTCTTCCACCCCTTCAAATAATTCTACTTATCTACCCTCTATTGATGATTCTCCACCTATCTCTCAACCCATAATTGCCGACTCTTCCCCTTCCTTCACTCCATTCGAAGGAGGTGATTTCCTCCTCTTGGAAGAAGTCGATGAATTTTTATCCGTTGATACATCTTCATTCGTTGGCGATGATGATGATTCTTATTATGATCCGGAGGGAGACATTCTTTTGCTTGAACAACTTTTGAATGAAGATCCATTTTCACCTCTCCCTCCAAAGGAACTTATCGTTGAAGAAGTCAAACAAGTCGAGCCATCTGAAGAAAAACTTCCAAAACTTGAGCTTAAAGAATTGCCTCCTCATCTTGAATACGCTTTTTTAGAAGGAACCGACAAACTTCCCGTCATTATTTCCAAACACCTAAAAGATGAGGAGAAGAAACGTCTCGTTGACATGCTCAAAAAGCACAAAGATGCCATCGCATGGCGTATTTCCGACATCAAAGGCATAGATCCTCGTTTTTGCACCCACAAGATTTTACTTGAAAACGATGCTAAGCCGTCCATCCAACAACAAAGGCGAGTTAACCCAAAAATTCATGATGTGATCAAGAATGAAGTAATCAAATTACTCGACGCTGGGATGATTTACCCAATTTCTGATAGCTCATGGGTTAGCCCGGTCCATTGTGTGCCAAAGAAGGGTGGTATGACAGTCGTTACGAATGATGATGATGAGCTTATTCCAACGCGTCTCGTAACCGGTTGGAGAGTGTGCATCGACTATCGAAAGCTCAATGAAGCAACTCGAAAAGACCATTTTCCTCTTCCTTTCATGGATCAGATGATTGAACGACTTGCAGGAAATGAATTTTATTGTTTTCTTGATGGTTTTTCTGGCTATTTTCAAATTCCCATCGATCCTCCCGATCAAGAGAAAACCACTTTTACTTGTCCCTACGGAACTTTTGCCTATAGACGTATGCCCTTTGGCTTATGCAATGCCCCAGGCACGTTCCAGAGATGTATGACCGCCATTTTTCAAAACATGATCGGGAAGACAATGGAAGTTTTTATGGATGATTTTTCTGTGTATGGTAATTCATTTTCGTCTTGTCTCTCCCATTTAGAACAAATGCTCCAAAGGTGTGAAGACACTAACCTAGTTCTGAATTGGGAGAAGTGTCACTTTATGGTTAAAGAGGGTATAGTCCTCGGCCATAAAATCTCAAAAGCCGGGATTGAGGTGGACCGTGCCAAAGTCGATGTTATCGCAAAATTACCTCATCCCACGACCATCAAGGGAATTCGAAGTTTCCTCGGTCATGCTGGCTTTTATAGACGTTTCATACAAGACTTTTCCAAAATATCCCGACCATTGACTCACCTTTTAGAAAAGGAAGCCCCGTTCATCTTCACCAATGAGTGCATTGAAGCATTTAATACCCTTAAAAAGAAGTTAACGGAGGCTCCTATTTTAGTTGCCCCCAATTGGGATTTGCCCTTTGAATTAATGTGTGATGAAAGTGATTATGCAATTGGGGCAGTCCTGGGGCAACGAAAGGACAAATATTTTCGGCCTATACACTATGCAAGCAAGACCATGAATAGTGCTAAGTTTCATTACACCACAACTGAAAAAGAGATGTTGACAGTTATTTATGCCTTTGAAAAATTTCGACTATATCTTCTTATAAAGAAATTCATAGTGTATACGGACCATTCAGCCCTCAAATACTTAATGACCAAGCCTGATGCCAAACCAAGACTTATGCGCTGTGTTCTCCTTCTTCAAGAATTTAAAGTTGAAATTAGAGATAAAAAAGGATCGGAGAACCTAGCTGCTGACCATTTGTCCCGTCTTGAAAATCCTCACCAAGGCGTGCTCGAGAAAAAGGATATTGATGACTCATTTCCTCTCGAGGCCCTTGGGAGCGTATCACTTGGTTATTCTAGTACCCCATGGTTTGCCGATTTTGCAAACTACCATGCGAGGAATTTTATAAGAAAAGGAATGTCGACCCAGGCCAAAAAGAAATTTTTCAAAGATGTGAAACATTATTTTTGGGAAGATCCTTATTTGTTCAAAATTTGTGCGGACCAAATCATTCGGAGATGTGTCCATGGTAAAGAGGCCGAAGCTATTTTGATGGCATGCCACAATGGCCCTACAGGGGGACATCATGGTGCCAATCTTACTGCTAAAAAAGTTTTTGACTCCGGTTTCTTCTGGCCTTCGATCTACCGCGATGCACAGGACCTGGTGAAGTCTTGTGACGTATGCCAACGACAAGGAAAAATTTCACAGCGGGATGAGATGCCTCAAAACTCCATCCATGTTTGTGAAATCTTTGACGTTTGGGGAATCGATTTCATGGGACCATTTCCATCTTCAAACAAAAACAAATACATCCTCGTGGCGGTCGATTATCTTTCTAAATGGGTCGAAGCCAAAGCTCTCCCAACTAACGACGCCCAAGTGGTTGTAAAATTTTTGAAAAGTTTGTTTGCCAGATTCGGTACACCTCGAGCTATTATCAGTGACCATGGAACTCATTTTTGTAATGACCTATTTTCAAAAGTTATGTCAAAATATGGTGTTACCCATCGACTAAGTACCGCTTATCATCCTCAAACTAGTGGTCAAGTCGAGGTGTCGAATCGTGGTCTTAAAAGAATTTTAGAAAGAACCGTGGGTAAGAATCGTTCTTCTTGGTCGGACAAGTTAGATGATGCACTCTGGGCCTTTCGCACAGCTTATAAAACACCAATTGGTTGTACCCCTTACAAGCTCGTGTATGGAAAGGCATGTCATCTTCCGATTGAGCTAGAGCATCGCGCCTACTGGGCTTTAAAACATGTGAATTATGATTTAAAAACCGCGGGTGATCACCGAAAAATCCAGTTGAATGAACTCCGTGATCAAGCTTATGAAAATTCTTTGATTTATAAGGAGAAAACAAAACGGATTCATGATTCAAAAATCAAAAACCGTGTTTTTAATGTCGGTGATCAAGTTTTGCTTTTTAACTCAAGGTTAAAAATATTTTCTGGAAAGCTAAAGTCCCGTTGGTCTGGACCGTTTACCGTTGCCCAAGTTTTTCCTTATGGTACCGTTGAACTTTTTAATCAAAATGGGGAACATTTTAAGGTAAACGGTCATCGTTTGAAACACTACTTTGGAGGGGATCTACCTTTGGTGATCCCGGATCTCAAAACTTTCCCCAAGGACAACTAAATTCAGGGATAGAGTCAAGCTAAGTGACTCGTTGATCAAAAACAAAGCGCTTCGTGGGAGGCACCCCATGCTTATCCATCCATGTTTTCTAGTTTCTAATAGGTAACGCGAGGAGGGCTACCTCTTCCAATCTTGTGTTTGCTTGGTTGTTTGTGTTTGTGCAGGATTTTCCCAATTCATGATGACTCTCGTGCTCGTTTTTCGTCTCATCTCCACTCGAGTCCCATGTCTTGCTGCTTGCTTGGAAATCACTATATCCAAATCTTATCGACTAATGGTATCTTTGGCATACTTAATAAAGGGCCTTAGATTTATTGTTAGGATTACCTTACCTTAAAATACTTGAGGCTTAATTTCTTATTTTAGTCTGATGGCGGGGGGGGGGGGGGGTGAACTTCGATTTGATTGACCTAGCACTTTCACCATATTGTCGTTTACATAAACGCGTAACCCAGTTTTCCTAAAAAAATCCAAACAATTGAAAAATTTTAAAATTTTAAAAAAAAAACACAAAAAAAAAAATGAAAATAATATTTTAAGAAGGTATACAAAATAGATAAAAGTTTTGACACCAGCGTTGACTTTCCTACTAAGGTAAGAGTGAGAAAAAATTTTGAGCTGATCCGAGCGTGTTGATGCCCTAGCATGTTCCCTTAACCAGAAGATGCATCCATAAAAGGACTTTTGCTAGTTTTGATACACAAGGAGCTACTTCTTTTGTCGGCTCCGTACTGTTACTGTTACATCATATGCATTGCTTACAATTTATCGGCTAAGTATCCCGGATTTCATTATTGAGATTTTCAAAATGCGGAGAATGAGATATTGATAGTGTTTTATTTAGAATTATTACCTACGTGGAGTAAGTGTTTTTCTCTGAAAGCTCATCGAAGTTACTTGTTGGCCCTTTTCGTTCGCCATCAGATTGTTTCACCCCATATCTTGTGTGCTAATTCAAGATGTTAGTTTAGCGACTAGTTAGTTCTTTATCTTCGTTAGAGAATCTTTGCTTGGAAATTGGGTAACATCGCTGATACACGCTAGTTGAAGTGTATTGTAATATCGTGTGTATAAGCGTAGTCGCATGTGGTTTCGGAGGCTACGCCAAAAGCCCGTTTGCTATGTATGAGTAAGGTGCTTAAACTTCGATTGAGATCGCTTGGATCCTAGATTCCAACCCTAGCAATTGGCGATAGGTCTGGATTGAAACCGTGAAGTTCGGAGTTAAGAGTTACTGAAGGCAAGTAAACAAAAATCAAGAATAAGGATGTATGTTGAAGATTTATGGATCATGAGGTTCTATGTTACATGACTAAAGTTGGATCGCGCGTGAGGTGACATGTTAACGATCCTAGATTCGGAGCATGAGTGCACGTGAAATGTAACGTCGCCAACTTATGTCTATTTCTTGATACTATCCTAAAGTCTTTGTAATGTATCCAATATCCTTGATGTGGACCACATTTTCTTGCAGACCTTCTTTAAAGGAAGATCGATAACTACTTAGCGTTTGGAATTTGTATCATTTTCGGACTAAATACATATTGAAACGACGAAAACATGACGCAATCATTCTCAAATCAATTAAAAAATTCTAATTGCACCTAAGATTTGGGGGAGGCGGGAGGTGACCACACACAAGTAACTTCCATGAGTGGTATTAGTATTAGCGTCATAAGTAAGCGGCTGATCTCGTTTTTGCACTTTGTTTGGGACTTGTGAAAATCAGGACGAATGAATTTTATCCAATCGGTCCACTTTCTATGAATCGTGTTCTGCTCTATGCCCTTATCGTTATCATAAAGATAATTGAAAGTCATCCACACCGTCATATGCTAAAGTAGTGTAATATATGATTGTACATAGTCAAAAATGGAAAACCGGGGGGTTTTACGGGAATAAATTGATTTGTTCTCCTAATTGAAACGTTTTGCTTCTTTTCAGAAGTTAGTAAAGAGAGGTTTTGAAACTTATTTATCCTTAAGGTGTGATGTGATTACATTGCGTGGACACGCAATACCTTATCTGGGGATTTGGTATGTGCTTATTCACATACCTTTTATTCACCATTATTAGACTATTATAGACCAAAAACTAACGTTCAAAGCAAAAGATATCGTGTTTTTTGGTGTTTTATTTGACTGTGCAGGTAGTTTTTGTTCTATATAATTAACTGTGTGCATGAGAGAATGCTAGTGTGATAGTAGCCTGCAGTTTTTTATAGAGCGATGCCGGGGAGAGGAATGTGGAAAAGAGTTTGAATGAAGTTGACGATGAAATTTACTTTGGTGAAAGCCCCGTTGAAGACGAAATATTTCTCAAAGGGTCAAGGAAACTACAATGAGCGTTGATCAAATCCAAAGATGATTTATGAAGTTAAACTTTCTAAAATCCGAGCTAGTGATCACTTTATGCTTTGAAGATGCTTTGGATAAGCTCGTCTAAGCATCAACCTTCAAAGTTACAAGGCTTAAGTTGCATATTTTAGATAAATTTTAAACGGTTGTATCTCTAGTTTATGCTTCAGTATTTCAAATAATTATGGAAGATCAAGGGCTAAGAGTGTACAGAGAGTGTAAAGGTAAGCACCACTGGCTAGCCCTTAAAGATACCCTCCCTAGATTCTTTTATGTTGTTAGCTTTTAGTTTATTCAAGTTTGGTGTAATGTATTAGAATGCAACTTTTGATCTTATGTCGTTAATCATTTTTTTTGCTATTTCTAGTTATTTCAATCTTTCTTATTACATTTCTCACTCATTCAGCCTTCATTTACTTCTATCTCTTGATACCAATATGAGCTCTCTATGATGACTTGAGCTCATTTGGGTTTTGTTAGCTTGTAAAAGCTTATTTAAAAGTTTTTATCTAGCTTAATAATTAGTTTTCCATGAGTCTTCTTTGCTTTTTAATCTTTCTTACACGTTAAAAATAAAGGTTTTGAGTTACAAGCCCTAGAATTCACGTTAGCTTATTTTGGGTCTAAAACTAGTTATCTATTAAGTTTTTACAAGTTTCATTTAGTTATTTCACTTATTTCACGTAAAGAAAAATCCCAGCTTCTAAAATTGATTATAGCGAGTACTATACTTAGGGTTTAGCGAGTTTGGTTTGGATTTGTTCTTAGCGAGTTTGATTTGGCTATTAGCGAGTATGGAGTACATTTGTTAGCGAGTAAGGTACATTTTCTAGCGAGTAACAGTTAGTTTTAGCGAGTACGCTTTTATCCCAGCGAGTATTGTCTTGGCTGGATTGCTTAGCGAGTATTAAACCTAGTCTAGCGAGTTTCATTTAGTAGTTAGCGAGTATTGCTTTTGTTTTCCTTTAGCGAGTTTGGTTTCGAATTTGTTAGCGAGTTTGGGCCTTCATTAGCGAGTATAAAGTTCAATTTCATGCGAGTATGGTTTTAAATTTCTTAGCGAGTATGAACCAAGAATTAGCGAGTATGGTTCAAGTATTTTAGCAAGTATAGTCTTTCATTGCAAGTTATTAGTTTCTTTTGTGTCGGGTCTAATTGTTTCATGTTTCTTTTGTTTATAAGCCAGTCTTGGCTTTGTACCACCTCATCATTTATCGAGTGAGGTTTTATCTCTTTAATTTCTAAACGAAACTCTGCCGAAATTTCTTTAAAACTCTTAGTTTTATTTTAACTTAGTTACGTTCTTTTCTTATTAGTTTAATTTTAGTTCCTTTTATCTTTAAACGTTCTTTAGTTTAATCTTTTCTTTACGTTCATTAAAATAAAAACTCCAAAAACATTTTCTTCATTTCTTACTTATTTCATTTCTTTTACGCATTACTTAGCCTTATGTTTTCCTTTATCATTCAACTTATTTCTTTTGCTATCGCACTTTATTTCATTTAAGCTTTTAAACAATCTTTCGTAGTATAATTAAAACCAAATCACATCTTTTAAACCAATTCACTTCACATAACTCACGACTCGAGTGACAAGATCAATTTCAACCCTCGTTGGGACAACGATCCTAGTGGTTAAAAGCTTCACCACTTATCCTGCCTCGATCACACTCTAAATGCTTTAGAAACCCTGTGAGGGGGATACTGCTACTTGCTTTACTTTAAACCGAATACAAGTCTTTTTCTTTGGTTGTTGCACGAGTAAACTATCTGCCACCACTACATAACTAAAATTGATGAATCTAATCATTTAGGATATTTTACCCACGTGAACGCGAATATAGTTGATAGATCTATTTGAGTTTGACAACTCCCGTTGATACTACATCTTTCTAGATGGTATCAATAAGTACTATATTTGAACCCTCTGAAGGATTAACTTTGGCAAAGTTATCCTTCCCATCCCCTCATTGTTGGGTCTGCAGCCCCCATGACCCGGATTGTTAACGTGTGGTTCATAAGGTTAGTGCAATATACCCCGCTCTTGATAATTATGCATGCATCACAATTATCACACACACATAACATTTTCCCAGATGGTTGTAACAACAGAGCCCAGGGAACTTGTATTTACTAACACTTAAACCTATGATTCTCACTCAACACCTAGTGTTGACTTTTTAAGCATGTATCCTAGGTATATCAATACTACGGAGTTATGGCAGAAGGAGGCACTGAACTTGGAGGACTTTCAAACCGGTTATCATTCAAACACAACATATCACTTAGACTTTGGGACCTCATCAATAGTAAAAGTATATCTTTTACTATAAAAACTCTGATAATTAAATGAATGATAACTAAATTTCTATAAACGTCTCTTTTCGAGTCGTTTTCTATTACTGTAACTGTGTTTCCATGAAGTAATACCCCAAACCTAAATCCGCTGCGAACCGTGAAAATGGGGGTGTTACATCACTCAACACCTAGTGTTGACTTTTTAAGCATGTATCCTAGGTATATGGCTGTTACGGATGGCATGGAGTGGCACTGAACTCGGAGGACTTTCAACCCTGTTATCATTCAAATACTATTTCACACTTAGATTTACGGGACCTCTTCTTAATGAAAACTCTGATATTTTAATGAATGATAACATATTTATAAAAACTTCTCTTTTCGAGTCGTTTTCTATTACTGTAACTGTGATTCCGTGAAGTAATACCCTAACCCTAAATCCGCTGTGAACTATAAAAATGGGTGTGTTACAGATTTTCTACGCCTACTCAAGGTATGAATGTATAATTAAGTTGAGTTGCTAATTTAGATAATACATGATGTATTTTAATATACCAAAGGTGTGTTTTCGTGCATATATGGGGTATTTGATGGTAGGAATTCTTAGCAAGTATCTCTGAATGAGTTAATGAAACTTAGCAGGTGTTTGCTGTAATTGATAACATATGGGTGTCAATCAACGGTATAAAATATGGTTGTCTTTTCATTAATGATTTAGGCCAATTGTGAAGAAAGTTGCACTAATGTGAAAGGTCGGTAAGAATTCAAACAATCCTAAAAGACTTGCGAATGTACTCTTTATCATTTTTTGATGCATTTATAATTTACTTATACAAGTAATAATAATTTCCTTATATAGTTCGGTTTCATAGAAAAATTATCTTTATACATTATACACAAACGTATTCAACCATTACATATTTTTTTGTTTCTCTTTATGTAATAAAGAAGCTATAGTGTGAGCATTTATGTTAATTTGGTAATTTTATGATCAAACATGAGAAGTAAATACCACAAACTAATGAAAATACAATTTTTCAAACAAAAAGGTACATTGGTAAACATAGTATGATAGTTATTCATAATCAAGAAAATGTGTTCAAAGCTATCTAAATATGCTACATATTTTAACGAAAATATAAGTAAAATAAATACCACAATTACAAAACACATCGTAAATTGATAGCACAGGTTTGCAAAACTAAAAGCATATATCACTAATATCTTATGCAAGTCAAGTTTCATCCTTTGAGTTTGCTTGAATAATAAAATATTATTTTTAATCCAAAAGCATTCTCCTAAAATAATAGGTAGATTATAACATATAAATACATACATGTGGTTTTTAGTTTTAGTCCACCAAGTAAAACCATTTGAAACATGTTAAGTGATTCACTTCTTAATCGATAATAATACATCATCAAAAAGGAATTTTAAAAACCCTGTCCGTGCACAGGTATTATAACTAGTTTAATACCGTAGAAATAAGTAAACAAATAAATTATCATAATTATATATGATTCTTAGTGATCTATGAGTACCCAGTACCCGTTAAACAAACCCTTATTTATATATATTCGAATACTCTAAACATGACCACAGAAGCTATAACAAATAATATCTATAGTATTTATAAAAGGTGTATGGTCAAAGTGAAATGTTGAAAATTAGTCAAATGTAAAAGAGATGTATAGTGTAATTAATACTGTGTTACTCAGGAAGCTCAAGCAGTGATATTGAAATAACAAATATGCCTAATGTGATTAAAATTCCTCAAACTCCCCACATCACAATTCACAAATCACATCCACTTGAAAATGTGATAGGAGATGTACAAGAGTCAAGACTAGAAGACAAACACAAAGGACTGACATTCATGGTTTTATCAGTGAAATCTATGACTCAAAGAATCATCAAGGCAAGAATGAATGTTTGTTTATGTGTTTCCTATATCAAATGGAACCAAAGAATGTACTCAAGGCACTTGAAGATGAAACTGGGTAGAAGCAATGCAAGAAGAGTTGCTTCAGTTCAAAATTCAGAAGGTTTGGGTGCTTTGTGATTTACCTGCTGGTATAAAGGTAATTGGTACCAAGTGGGTGTTTAGAAACAAAAAGGATGAAAGAGGAATTGTCATAAGAAACAAGGCTAGGCTTGTGGCTCAAGGATACATTCAGGAGGAGGGTATTGATTATGAAGAGGTGTTTGCCCCAGTTGCAAAAATAGAAACTATTAGGCTTTTTCTTGCCTATGCATCTTTTATGGGCTTCACAGTCTATCAAATGGATGTAAAAAGTGCTTTTCTTTATGGGCAAATTGATGAGGAGGTGTATGTTTCACAACCTCTAGGCTTTGAACACCCTGACCATCCTAATAAAGTATACAGGGTAGTTAAAGCATTGTATGGCTTGCATCAGGCACCAAGGAAATGGTATGAGACCCTAGCTACTTATCTTTTGAATAATGGGTTTCATAGAGGAAGAATTGATCAGACTTTGTTCATCAAGAAAGACAAGAATGTAATCATGCTGGTTCAAGTTTATGTTGATGATATCATTTTTGGTTCTACAAAGCCAGAGATGTGCAAAGATCTTGAGAAACTAATGAAAGATGAGTTCAAGATGAGTTCTATGGGTGAACTCACATTCTTTTTGGGACTTCAAGTACGACAAAGGCCAGATGGAATCTTCATCAATCAAGACAAATATGTGGCTGAGATACTTAGGAAGTTCAAATTCACTGATGCAAAGTCCTCTAGCGCACCTGTAGACAAGGCTACACATCTGCTTTTGAAGGAAAACAGTGGAGAAGCAGTAGATGTACATATGTACAGATCAATGATTGGTTCTTTGATGTATCTCACATCATCAAGGCCAGACATTATGTTTGTAGTATGTGCCTGTGCAAGGTTTCAGGTCACTCCCAAAGAATCACACTTAACTGCTGTGAAGAAGATTTTCAAATATCTTATAGCGTATCCTCCTTTGGGATTATGGTATCCTAAGGAATCTCCTATGGAGTTGGTTACATACTCAGATAGTGATTATGCTGGAGCTAGTTTGGATAGAAATTCTACAACAGGTGGATGCCAATTTCTTGGATGTAGATTGGTGTCATGGCAGTGCAAGAAACAAACAATGGTGGCAACTTCATCAACTGAGGCAGAGTATGTGGCTGCTGCAAGTTGTTGTGCTCAAGTTCTTTGGCTTCAAAACCAACTTTTGGACTATGGGTACAATTTTATGAATACCATCATTTATATTGACAATAGCAGTACCATATGCATAATTAAAAATCCTGTTCAACACACTAAGACTAAACATATTAAAATTAGACATCACTTTATAAGAGATTGTTATGAGAAAAAGCTAATTCAAGTTGTCAAAATACATACTGATGACAGCTATGCAGATTTATTAACAAAAAGGCTTGATGTGGGAAGGTTTCAGTACTTGGTAACAGGTATTGGAATGCTTAATCCATAAAATTTTGATATCTAATGGTCTTTAGTGTTGAGGGGAGGTTTTTGGTACTAAAATTGTTGTATATGTTTGTATATGTTTTGTATATTGTTTGTCCACTAACTTTTATGCAGCGGATAAAGATAACAGTAGAAACTCAATTGCAAATAGTGGCAAGTTTTGCTCTCACAGTGGAAAAGGAAAAACAGAGAAACTTTATTCATTCATTCAAAAGTTTCATTACAATTGACAGAGAGTAAAAACATCCATCATCAAAACACAAAACATAAAATCCTAACAAACTACACCCTACACCAGCTACTCCATTGGCTTTTTGCCTTTTCCCTTGTAGTCATGCTTGGGCTTGTGGACTTTCTTTGGAGTCTGCATTTCCAACCATCTTGGACTAGGGAGACAAAGAACTTGTTTGGGAGGCTTTGGGAGTCTTGCAGGCTTCTCTGGAACTGAAATTTTCTTTATATTTGACAAAGCTGATCCTAGAGCCTGTGTCAAAGCCCTTGGAAACTCCTTGGAGAGGGTGTAAGTCTCATCACCATCTGAGGAGCTGGAGTAAAATTCAAGTGATGGTGCAGGTGTTGCAGTCTTCTTCTTAGGCTTCCTTGATGTAGAGCTTGTAGCACAAGCTGGAAAGTAATTTGCTCACCCTGATGCCTCTGAAGTTGAATCAGAAGACATGTGAATTTCTTCCTCTGAAGATGAATCAGAGGAGATATAAACAATGTTTGGGAGGTTGCTCATGGTGATTTCAGGATTTGGTGACAAAATAGAAAGTGTTTGGTGATGATTTTTGGTTATTCGAGCCTCTTTATATAGGCAAAGTCAATCTTTAGGGATAATTAAGAGAGATATTTACTCCTATCTATTTTGGTAGGTTGATGTGTAAATATAGATATTATTTACTATATTGGGTTGACTTTGAAGAGATATTTGTGTGAATAGTGGCTTGGTCAAAAAGTAACTTTGGTTAAACACATAGGTTATGCACATTATTTTCTTTATACTAACATGTGCAGGTACAAAACCAATTTTTGCTGGGAATTGATCATGAAAGGTGTGTAACTGAGACACACAACAAATGGTTATTGATTCACCATGTCTAATCAACATAAGAATCAACTAGTCCAGAGCAAATGACTACTGGTAAAGACTTAACAAATCTGTTTATGGTTGATAGTTTACCAAAAACTATATGGTCATCAACTCACCATAGTCCAAGTGATTAAGAGTTGGCTAGTCCATAGCAAACGGCTCATGGTAAAGACATATCAAATCCGTTCATAGCTGGTAGTTTGCTAAAAACTATGAAAAGAGCAGTGCCTTTTACCTATATTTTCTTTTACCACTGCTTTTGAAAATTTTGTGAATAGTTACCACTGCTAGTTCACAGTTACCACTGCCAGTGTAATTTTTACCACTCTTGAACTAGCCGTTACAACTGTTGTGTCAGTAATTATATTTTTATCTAGCCGTTGAGAGTAAACCGTTTTGTCCTTACTTATATGGTGAATTTTTAGAAGATTATCTACTTACTTAATTTTAATTTATTCTTTTCTTTAAGATAAATCTTTTCCAAATATAATCTTTCTTGCGCAAAATTCTCAAACCCTAACAATATAAATCCTTTTCTCTCAATAGGCGTATTCTACATTCAATTCCTACTCACATAATCATACTTTTCTCAAAAGTTATACTATGGCATCATTACACTTTGCAGATGAGCACAACCAAGTGGCCTACTTGCAGAAGTTAAACGAAAAGAGTGGCCCTGTTTTTCAACAGATTGTGGATTTTCTCAATACCACTCACATAAGGTATGATTTAACACTAAAACCCACAATCTATGTCTATCAAATCAAACTGTTTTGGAACTCTGTAGAGTCCATCACTATTGAAGATGGAGACACACATGAAACTGTGGATACTCTTAGAGCCACAGTGGATGGGGTAACTATTGATGTTACTGAATCATCATTGAGGAGAATTCTCCAATTGGGTGATCCCAATGGTATCATCACATTGCCCAATCCAGAAATTCATAAACATTTCTCAACAATAGGGTATGATACATCTGACAAAAAGGTTACTTTCAAAAAAGGATGTTTTTGCCCCCATTGGAGATTTTTCATTCATACTCTTTTGCATTGTCTAAGTCCTAAGAAAACATCTTATGAACAATTCAATTCAACTATGGCTTATCCTTTGGTTTGTTTAGCCACAGAAAGGACTTTTAACTTTTCAAAGTTTATTTTTAACAGTATGAAAGGCAATGTAAAGAGTTCATATAAATTTTTGATGTATCCAAGGTTTGTGCAAGCAGTGCTAAATGAATTTCCACTGCAACCCCACAAAAGAATTTACAAAACCCCCTGTCTTAAGCCAAAAGTTTTTCAAATTATGGATAAGGCTTCAGATGGATGGAATGGGGAATTTAAATCACTTTTTCTTGAGATGCTTGCTAAGATTGCACATGTACAGGTTGAAGGTGCAACAATCCCAGTTGTACCACAACACACACCCACTATTATAGTTCCACCTATCCATTACACCCCACCAGTTACTCACACATATGAGAGGAGGGAAAAACAGCCTGTTGATATAAATAATGCATAAAAACGTTAATTATATTTTTCGATATCTCTACGTTTTGACGATCACAAAATGTAAAATCATTAAACGTAAGATTACTACGTAAACATGTATTAAGTTAGTTTATATCATTTTATCTAACTAAATCACTTAAGGTATGAATAAACAAGTGCTTAATACATTTCATGATCAAAGGGGTATTTAATTAATTATTACAAAGTTTATTAAATAATATAAACATATTATATAATTTTGAAAAACACTTTTGGTAATAAAGGAAAATGTTTAAATCATACTAAATATGTGAATTCAAATTTTTAACCAAAATCAGTTAGTTTTTCACCAAATAAACTTTCCCCAGAAAAAGACAAGAAATCTGGCCGTTATAGGTGGGCGGCCCCCTTAATTTTAAGGGGGCCGGCCTCCATTTAAGGGGGCCGACACGCTCTCTGTGTCATAATTCTTCGCCTATAAATACCACCTCAAACCTGGTATTTTTCCTCACCTTTTGCACTAAAATTTTCAGATCCAATCCTCTCTAAACATCTTTCAAAACCCTTTGATCATAATATTATTAATCCTTGTTTCAAGTGATTCAATCCCTCCTCATCCATCCTCATCCAAAGTGCAAGAGAAGAATACTCCTTCAACATCAAGTTTAAGAAGTATTGTAGATTAGTAGTGTATATTGTGTATATCATTTGTGAAGGTGTGGTGTGCTTGTAATTAGATAGATCTAGGTGTGTTAGTTGTGAATAGAAGTTTTGTAAAGAAGAAGAAGTAGTGAAGTAGTGAAGTGGTGTGAAGTAGTGAAGAAGTTGTGGAGTGTATAAGTTGTGTAGAAGTCGTGCTAAGTTGTGTAGTGGTGTGAGATTGGTTCTAGCTAGAATTAGAACCCGACATTTAGCTTAGTGTCGTAAATTGGTGTAAGCAAAAGTTGTGTAAGGTTTTCTCCGCCATAAGGGAGCTTGTTGACATAGTGAAGAAAACTCCCGAGTTAGGTGCTCGGGGAGTGGAGTAGGACGAAGAGGAGATTCGTAGCCGAACCACTATAAATCCCTTGTCTCACGGTGCTATCTTTCTACCTTTATTTCCTTACTTATTTACTTGCATGTTTCATATTATATTAGTATACTTTGTTGTTAATAATTGCAAGTTGAGATCACATAAAATTGGAATCGAAGTTTTCATAACCAAAGTTTTATAAATTAAAAAGACGTAAAACTATTCAACCCCCCCTTCTAGTTTTCCACAATTGGTATCAGGAGCCACGTCAAACAAGATTTTTAAAATATAGTGTATTTTAAAACTTGAAATCGATCTATGAAAATGTAAAAATATTTAGAAGGGAAAATTGTTTTCAAACCACCATTTTTTTGAAATGAAAGTTTTCTTGAATGGAAAAATCGATTCGAAAGTTATGTGAAATCAATAGACTATTATCATTGGCATGTGATTTCAATTGGTGATATTCAATCAATAAATACTATTTTTGAAAAACAAAATAACTTGGCAAAATTCATTATATACAAAGCTCTACCAAGTGTTGAGTATGAAAGAATATTTTTTTGTCAAACGGCAAACGACCTGTGGAAAAGTCTTTCAAAATATCACCAAGAAGAATGTCAAGCCAAAGAAAAACTTGCACATGAGCTAGTAGCAAAAGAAAGTATAGTAGATAAATATTTAGTTGAAGTAAGTACAAGTGCTACTAGTTCAAATGTTTCATGTGAAGGTAATGATGCCGAAAACAACATGAGCCATGACAAGAGTGAACAAGAAGATTATGTAGTGATGACAACAAAGAAGGAACCAAGTGACAATGATGATGACGATTCTAGTTCCGAAAGTGAAGACGAAAAATATGCAAAGGTTGTCAAAGAATTCAAAAGACTCATTAAAAAGCGACAAAGAGCACAAGACAAAAGGAAAACAACACGAAGGAAAAGATTTGATGATGAAGACAAAAAGACTAAACAAGAATGTTTTGTCGCTCAAGCATCAAATGAAATATGCCTAGGAATTAATTTGGAGCCCGATGAATGGGTAAAGGATAGCGGGTGCTCAAGACACATGACGGGGAATCGCAAGTTATTCTCTACATACAAAGCATACAATGGAGGTAATGTTATTTTTGGTAGTGATCGTCGTGGAAAAATCATAGGCAAAGGTACGATTTCTCAAGACTCCCTAACTATTGAAAATGTTGAACATGTAGATAACTTAACATATAACTTGCTTAGTATAGGTCAAATATGTGAGAATAAGTGTAAGGTTACCTTTACCGATAAGAATAGTGTAATTATTAAGGATGATAAAGTCATAGGTAGAGGAATTAGGAAAGGCGGCGTATATGCTATGAAACTAGGATATAAATTAGAAGATAGGATATGCCTAGCAACTTTAGACGAAAACTCCACCTTGTAGCATAGGAGACTAGGTCATGCAAATATGTAACAAATACAATCTTTGATGTCTAAGGAACTAGTTAGAAACTTGCCTAGTCTAAAATATAATCAACACTTTTGCGATGCTTGTAAAATAGGAAAACAAGCACATGCAAGTCATAAAGCTAAAAACATAGTATCCACTACTAGATGCTTAGAACTACTTCACATGGACCTCTTCGGTCCATCCGCGGTGCGGAGCTACGGTGGCAACCGCTACACCTTAGTTATAGTAGATGACTATTCACCATACACGTGGACTAGGTTCTTAAGCGATAAAACCGAAGCATTTGAAAATTTTGAGACATTTAGTAAAATGATACAAAATAAACTAGGAT
>LBNU01030784.1:10345-97658 GCA_014162995.1 Artemisia annua | reverse complement strand
CATTCCTTAACGGTTTTATCAATGAGGAGGTATATGTGGCACAACCTCCAGGATTCATTGACTTCGCAAAACCTGATTATGTTTATAAACTAAAAAAGCTTTATATGGTCTTAAGCAAGCTCCAAAGGCTTGGTATGATAGACTAAAAGCATTACTGGTTAAACATAATTATTCCATGGGAATGGTAGACAACACTCTCTTCACTAAAAGAAGTTACCCAAATATTATCATTGTTCAAATTTATGTCAATGACATTATATTTGGCTCAACTTGTCAAGAAATGTGTGATGAATTTGCCAAAATCATGCATGATGAGTATGATGGGTGAACTAAACTTCTTCCTAGGATTACAAATAAAACAATTAGAAGATGGAATATTTTTTAACCAATCTATGTACATTCAGGAAATGCTTAAGAAATTTGGCCTAGAAGACTCTAAACCACTTAAGACACCCATGTCTACGGAAGTCAAATTTACAAGAGATGAAGAAGGTGAGTCCGTAGATAATGTTAAGTATAGAGGAATGATAAGTTGTTTACTATACTTAACGGCAAGTAGACCCGATATCATGTTTAGTGTTTGCCTTTGTGCTCGCTTTCAAGAGGATCCCAAAACCTCTCACCTAGAAGCGGTTAAGCATATCTTCCGATACATTAAAGGCACTATACACTTAGGATTATGGTATCCTAAGGGATCCGGCATAGAAACCATTGTCTATGCGGATTCGGATCATGCGGGAGACTACGTAGATAGAAAGAGCACTAGCGGAATTTGCACGTTTATGGGATGTTGTTTGACAACTTGGTTTTCGAAAAAGTAAACCGCTCTTACTATTTCTACCACCGAAGCCGAATACGTAAGCGCCGGAAAGGCATGTCAACAAGCACTATGGATGAAACAAGCTCTCGTAGACTATGGCATTAAGTTAGAAAATATCCCTATTATGTTCGATAACAAAGGAGCTATAGATTTAAGTAAGAATCCCGTTCAACACTCTAGGACTAAACATATAGAAATACGTCATCACTTCCTTAGGGATAATGTACTAAAAGGAAACATTACAATAGAAAAGGTAGCTTCGGAAGATAACATTGCCGACATATTCACTAAGCCCCTTAAGCGTGAATTATTTAACCACCTGCGTTTAGGATTAGGAATGATGGAATAAATTGATTGAATTTTCTTGAAGGATCAAAACTTTTTGAAATTTTCAAAATTATGGACATTTTTAGTTGTCAGATGGGTGGACCCCTTAAAGTTATAAGGGCGGCCCCCTTAAATTTAAGGGGACTGGCCTCACTTTAAGGGGGCCAGCCATCTGATGATAAAAATGTTCGATGTTTTCTTCTTTCTTCTCAAATCTGAGTCTAGGATTCTATTTTGCACAAAATCAGGAATTGAGATATTTTGTTTACATAATTATACATTCAAGAAAAACCTCAATTCATTTCAAAACCATTCTCACGATTAGGAAAACTCATTGTTGAATAATGATAAAAACGTTTTTCTCTCAAATCATGCATAATAGTCTCACTTTCGTTATCTATAAGTATATAATCCAATGTATACTTACATATGACATTTAGAAGTGAGCAAAGCTAATTCAAGGAGATTAATTATTGTTTCTTAGGATTATTTTTTTTTTCATAAGAGTCGAAACGATCTTTACTCCACATGTGTTTCATATAGGCACACACTAGAACATAATCAAGAATTTCATTGTCACATTTGCTCCATCACTAGTTTGCCACTAATAGGTGCCTTTACTTAAGTTAGTTGCTTTAGGTGATATTGATTGATTAATTACTTATTAGCTTAATATGCATGCTTAATTATGATTATATGTTTATTTGCTTGCATGTATACCTTTCATGTGAATTCCACTATGAAAATGCTTGCCTAGTTGCCTAAAGAGTTGGTCTTGCCCAAATCCAAACCCCAAAACAAACACCTTTTTGGAAAAACTTTACTAAAACCCGTTTCTGGCAACCTGGATCCTCAGACCAGGGCGGCCCCCTTAAATCAAAGGGGCAGACCCCTTAGAATAAGCTTGCCGACCATTCTACCTCTCGTCCTAAAGGCATAGCCGAGGATGTCATCGTCAATGTGGGAAATTTCACTTTCCGGCTGATTTTGTTGTCGTCGATTTTGATCCCGATCCAAGGGTTCCTCTCATTCTCGGACGAGGTTTCCTAAAGACGGGCCGTGCTTTGATTGATGTGTACGATGAAGAGATTACCTTGCGAGATGGTCATGAAGTCGTTACGTTTAATTTGGACCAAACAGCAAGATATTCCTCTACCGATGAACCCATGACCATCAGCAAAATCGATGTCATTGATGAAGTTTCTGATGAGTATTCCCAAGAGATACTCGGATTTTCAAGTGGCAATCCCACTTCTACTCTTTCTTCACCCCAAGATAATTCTTCCACTTCTCAACCCATAATTGCCGACTCTTCCCCTTCTTTCACTCCGTTCGAAGGAGGTGATTTCTTTTTGGAAGAAGTCGATGCTTTTCTTTCTACCGATACATCTTCATTATCGGATAGTGATGATTCTTACTATGATCTGGAGGGAGACATTCTTATGCTTGAAAAACTCTTGAATGAAGATCCATTTTCACCTCTCCCTCTGAAGAAACTATTTATTGAAGAAGTCAAAAAGGTCGAACCATCGAATGAAAAGCCTCCAGAACTCGAGCTTAAAGAATTGCCTCCTCATCTTGAGTATGCCTTCTTGGAAGGAACCGACAAATTGCCCGTCATCATTTCCAAACACCTTCAAGATGAGGAGAAGAACCGTCTCGTTGATATGCTTAAGAAACACAAAGATGCCATCGCTTGGCGTATTTCCGACATCAAGGGCATAGACCCTCGTTTTTGCACCCACAAGATTTTACTTGAAAACGATGCTAAGCCGTCCATCCAACAACAAAGACGGGTTAACCCAAAAATCCATGATGTAATCAAGAATGAAGTTATCAAACTTCTCGACGCTGGGATGATCTACCCTATTTCCGATAGCTCATGGGTTAGCCCGGTTCATTATGTGCCAAAGAAGGGTGGAATGACTGTTGTGACAAATGATGATGATGAGCTTATTCCCACATGTCTTATTATCGGTTGGAGAGTGTGCATCGACTATCGAAAGCTCAACGAAGCAACTCGAAAGGACCATTTTCCGCTTCCTTTCATGGATCAAATGATTGAACGACTTGCAGGAAATGAGTTTTATTGTTTTCTTGATGGTTTTTCTGGCTATTTTCAAATTCCCATTGATCCTCCCGATCAAGAGAAAACCACTTTTACTTGTCCCTACGGAACTTTTGCCTATCGACGTATGCCCTTTGGCTTATGCAATGCCCCAGGCACGTTACAGAGGTGTATGACCGCTATTTTTCAAAACATGATCAGGAAGACGATGGAGGTTTTTATGGACGATTTTTCTGTGTATGGTGATTCATTTTCGTCTTGTCTCTCCCATTTAGAACAAATGATCCAAAGGTGTGAAGACACTAACCTAGTTCTGAATTGGGAGAAGTGTCACTTTATGGTTAAAGAGGGTATAGTCCTCGACCATAAAATCTCAAAAGCCGGGATTGAGGTGGACAGAGCCAAAGTCGATGTTATCGCAAAATTACCTCATCCCACGACCATCAAGGGAATTCGAAGTTTCCTCGGTCATGCTGGCTTTTATAGACGTTTCATACAAGACTTTTCCAAAATATCCCGACCATTGACTCACCTTTTAGAAAAGGAAGCCCCGTTCATCTTCACCAATGAGTGCATTGAAGCATTTAATACCCTTAAAAAGAAGTTAACGGAGGCTCCTATTTTAGTTGCCCCCAATTGTATTCTTTTAAAGAAATGCATAGTATATACGGACCATTCAGCCTTAAAATATTTGATGACCAAGCCTGATGCCAAACCAAGACTTATGCGCTGTGTTCTCCTTCTTCAAGAATTTAAAGTTGAAATTAGAGATAAAAAAGGATCGGAGAACCTAGCTGCTGACCATTTGTCCCGTCTTGAAAATCCTCACCAAGGCGTGCTCGAGAAAAAGGATATTGATGACTCATTTCCTCTCGAAGCCCTTGGGAGCGTGTCACTTGGTGATTCTAGTACCCCATGGTTTGCCGATTTTGCAAACTACCATGCGGGGAATTTTATAAGAAAAGGAATGTCAACCCAGGCCAAAAAGAAATTTTTCAAAGATGTTAAACACTATTTTTGGGAAGACCCTTATTTGTTCAAAATTTGTGCGGACCAAATCATTCGGAGATGTGTCCATGGAAAAGAGGCCGAAGCTATTTTGATGGCATGCCACAATGGACCCACAGGGGGACATCATGGTGCCAATCTTACTGCTAAAAAAGTTTTTGACTCTGGTTTTTCTGGCCTTCGATCTACCGCGATGCACAGGACCTGGTGAAGTCTTGTGACGCGTGCCAACGACAAGGAAAAATTTCACAGCGGGATGAGATGCCTCAAAACTCCATCCAAGTTTGTGAAATCTTTGACGTTTGGGGAATCGATTTCATGGGACCATTTCCATCTTCAAACAAAAACAAATACATCCTCGTGGCAGTCGATTATCTTTCTAAATGGGTTGAAGCAAAAGCTTTTCCAACTAACGACGCCCGAGTGGTTGTAAAATTTTTGAAAAGTTTGTTTGCCAGATTCGGTACACCTCGAGCTATTATCAGTGACCGTGGAACTCATTTTATTAATGACCGATTGTCAAAAGTTATGTCAAAATATGGTGTTACCCATCGATTTAGTACCGCTTATCATCCTCAAACTAGTGGTCAAGTCGAGGTGTCGAATCGTGGTCTAAAAAGAATTTTGGAAAGAACCGTGGGTGAGAATCGTTCTTCTTGGTCGGACAAGTTAGATGATGCACTCTGGGCCTTCCGCACAGCTTATAAAACACCAATTGGTTGTACCCTTTACAAGCTCGTGTACGGAAAGGCATGTCATCTTCCGATTGAGCTAGAGCATCGCGCCTATTGGGCTTTAAAACATGTGAACTATGATTTAAAAACCGCGGGTGATCACCGAAAAATCCAGTTGAATGAGTTGAATGAACTCCGTGATCAAGCTTATGAAAATTCTTTAATTTACAAGGAGAAAACAAAACGAATTCATGATTCTAAAATCAAAAATCGTGTTTTTAATGTCGGTGATCAAGTTTTGCTTTTTAACTCAAGGTTAAAAATATTTTCTGGAAAGCTAAAGTCCCGTTGGTCTGGACCGTTTACCGTTGCCCAAGTTTTTCCTTATGGTACTGTTGAACTTTTTAACCAAAATGGGGAACATTTTAAGGTAAACGGTCATCGTTTGAAACACTACTTTGGAGGGGATCTACCTTTGGTGATCCCGGATCTCCAAACTTTCCCCAAGGACAACTAAATTCGGGGATAGAGTCAAGCTAAGTGACTCGATGATCAAAAACAAAGCGCTTCGTGGGAGGCACCCCATGCTTATCCATCTATGTTTTCTAGTTTCTAATAAGTAACGCGAGGAGGGCGACCTCTTCCAATCTTGTGTTTGCTTGGTTGTTTGTGTTTGTGCAGGATTTCTCCAATTCATGATGAATCTCGTGCTCGTGGATCGTCTCATCTCCACTCGAGTCCCATGTCTTGCTGCTTGCTTGGAAATCCTATATCCAAATCTTATCGACTAATGGTATCTTTGGCATACTTAATAAACAGCCTTAGAATTATTGTTAGGATTACCCTTACCTTTTTAAACATTGAGGACAATGTTTACCTTAGTCTGGGGGGGGGTGAATCTTCGATTTGATTGACCTAGCACTTTCATCTTTGTCGTTTACTTACGCAACCCCCGTTTTCCTCAAAAATCCAAAAAAATTGAAAAAAATTTTGAAAATTTTCGAAGCAAAAAGCACAAAAAATGAGAAAAATATAAAAATTATGCAAAAATAGAATAAAAGTTTTGACACCGCGTTTGACTTTCCTACTGGGTAAGAGTGGGAATAAAAATTTTGACTTGATCCGGGCGTGTTGAGCCCTAGCATGTTCCCTTAACCAAAGATGATCATAAAAGCTTTTGCTAGTTTTGTACACAAGGAGCTACTCTTTTGTCGGCTCCCGTACTTTACTTTATGTATGCATGGCTTAAAATTATCGGCTAAGTATCCGCGGATCTCATTATTTGAGATTTGCAAAATGCGGAGAATGAGATATGATAGTGTTTATTTAGAAGTTAGTTACCATACGTGGAGTAGTGGTTCTCTTTAAAGCTCATAGAAGGTACTTGTGGCCTTTCGTTCCCATCAGCTTGTTTCACCCCATATCTTGTGTGCTAATTAAAGATGTTAGGTTTAGCCGATGAGTAGTTCTTTATCGTCTTAAGAGAATCTTTGCTTGGGAAATTGGGTACACATCATGGATACACGTCAGTTGAGTTGTATTGTATATCGTTGAATAAGCGTAGTACGCATGTGGTTTCGGAGCTACCCAAAAGCCCGTTGTTATGTATGAGCTAAGGTGCTTTAAGACTTCGGATTAAGATCGGGCCTTGGATCCTAGATTCCAACCCTAGCAGTTGGCGGTAGGTCTTAGATTGAAACCGTGAAGGTTCGGAGTTGAGAAGTTACTAAGGCAAGTAAAAAAAAAAATCCAAGAATAAGGATGTATGTTGAAGATTTATGGATCATGAGTTCTAGTGTTAAGACTAAAGTTGGTCGCGCGTGAGGTGCATGTTACGATCCTAGATCGGACGCATGAGGTGCACGTGAAATGTACTCGCCAACTTATGTCTCTTTTGATGTACTCCAAAGTCTTTGTATGTATCCAATATCCTTGATGTGGACCACATTTCTCTTGCTGACCTTCTTAAGGGAAGATCGATAACTACTTAGCGTATGAATTTGGTATCTTTATCAGACTAAAAACTATGAAACGAGATGCTTATAAAGAAATTCATTTCTCTCACCAAAAATAAAATAATGAGATACAAAAATAGGAAAATGGGAGCAAGTGGTACACGAGTAACTTCCATGGGTAGCGTTGGCATCTAACTTGTAATTAAACAATGATCCGTTTTTACGCTTAGTTTGGGAGCTTGTGAAAAATCAGGGACGATGAATTTTATCCAATCGGTCACTTTTCTATGAATCGTGTTCTTACTCTATGACCCTTAATCATTATTGAAAGATAATGAAAGTCAAGCACACCGTCATTAGCTGAAGTAGTGTAATATATGATGAACATAGTCAAAAATGGAAAACCGGGGCGTTTTAGGGAATAAATGATTTTGTATCTCCTTTGAACGTTTTGCTACTTTTCAAAGTTAGTAAAGAGAGGTGTGAAATTATTTATCTTTAAGGCGTGACATGATTACATTGCGTGAGGATACGCAATACCTTAGTCTGGGGGATTTTGGTATGTGCTTATTCACACACCTTTTATCCACCATTTAAAGGCTCTATAAGACCAAACACTAACGTTAAACGCCAAAGATATCGTGTTTTTGTGTTTGTGACTGTGCAGGAAAGGATATTGCATAAATGGCATGAAAATCAACCAAAAAGCCTAAAACGAGCACGAGATGTGGAAAAGTGTCAAAGAGCCGAGTCAAAGATGATATCTACTTAAGAAAAGCCCAAGACAAATGTATTCCTTAAAGGCTCGAAGAAAAATTCATGAGACACTTTACTGAAGCTCAAAGAGAATTTCAAGAAAAGTCCTCCACGTTTGAGGAAGATGTCGCTTTTAAATCTTTTGAAGACCTTTGGAAGAAACGTCAACTCGAGTCCTCAAGTTACATTAGTGTTACGTTTAATGTTTAAGAACGTTGAGTAGTTTGTAACTTAGTTTTAGTGCAATATCATGAATTGTAAAGGTTCAAGGGCTAAACGTGCAACAATGACAAACATGTGAAAGCCTTGGCCTATAAATTAACATCACCACCTCATTTAGAAGGTTGGTTAGTTTTAGGATTAGTTTTAGGATAGTCTTAGTTTATTTTTGTATTAGGTAAGTTTTATGCAAGTTTATTTCCATGTCTTAATATCTTTTCCTAGCTTATTTTGTCTTTCCATCTCAATCTTTCTTTTACATCTTTTAATCTTTTGAGCTTATTTTCATGTCATCTTAATCTTTTCTAAAAGCTTTTATAAGTTTTGTCAACTTTGCATGGTGTTTGGTTTGGTCGCGGCTTATTTAGCTTTTCACAAGCTTATTTAGTTTTTTTTAAACTTGTTTTACATTTAGTTTTTGTTAGCTTTCAATGTTTTTAATCTTTTTGTCCACGTAAAATAAGTTCAGTTCATATTTTTTTTTGAGTTTTGCGAGTAAGGTATTAGGGATTTGCGAGTAAGGTCCACTTTCTGCGAGTATGTAATGTTTTGCAAGTATGAACCATGTTTGCGAGTATGAACCATGATTGCGAGTATGACATTTTTATTTTTGCGAGTATGACCTTTTTAGCGAGTAAGGTTTTAGTTTTCTTGCGAGTATGATGTTAGTTTTGCGAGTAAGACCTTAGTTTTTGTGAGTATGCTTAATCTTTTTGCGAGTATGGGACTTGCTTTGTGTTTTTGCGAGTATGAACAAGTTTCTGCGAGTATGAAGTCTGATCTTTGCGAGTATGGAGTCTGATCTTTGCGAGTATGGGATTTCCCTTATGTTTTGCGAGTATGAACTCAATTCTTGCGAGTATGAGAATTTTTTCTGCGAGTATGGTCATCTTAGGTTTGCGAGTATGGAGTCCAATCAAGTTTTCTGCGAGTATGGATGTGATCTTTTCTAGTTCATTTTTCTTTTCTAGTTTCATTTTTATTTCAAGCCGAGCTAGGCTATTATTTCCCTCATCGTTTCATCGAGTGAGGTTTCATTCTTATTAAATCTAAACGTTATGCTGTCGAATTTTGTTAAAAACTTTTTAGTTACGTTTTCTTATTTGAGTCTTATGTCTTTTCGTTTTTAGTCTTAAACTTTTATTACGTTTAAATGTTTACAAGTCTTTTCAATTCTTTATCGCTTTACGTTTCTAATATGAGTCGTGTGTAGTTTTTAAACGTGTTTGCTTAGTGGTTCGGGTTTGTGAGTTAAGTGCGGGTATTAAATGTTTGTGATTAATAATCGTTAAGATTATTTAGACGTGTGATTTAATTATTCAAGAGCAAAAACTTTAGAACTATTAATTCACTTGTCTAGAGTTATTCTCCCTTCAAAGGATTAATTGATAACTAATCTCGAGAAAGGAAAATAACTCGTCACAAACCTTTAGCTCAACCTTAATGAACTTATTCGCGTCGCTTTGCAAACACATTGTCTTTTATATTCATTTACCGCTTTCATTTCTTATCGCACTTTTATTACCGCTTTCTTTTCGTCATTTTATTACATGTTTCTTTACTTGTTTACTTATTTTGCGTCGCTTTATCGCTTTCCTTTACTTTAACCGCTTTTAAATTGTCGTTGTAGTATAAACAAAACCAAAAATCATCTTTTTAAACCTATTCATCTCACATATCTCACGACTCAATCGACAAGATCAATTTCAACCCTCGTTGGGACAACGATCCGTGGTTCAAGTTTACCCTAACTAGAACTTACTAATCAAGTTCTTCATCAGTCAACCCAAATCCTGCCAGTGGATTGTTTGCCGGTTGATCGGGTTGTTGTTGGACAACTGGTGGATTGGGTACCGGTTCATTTTCCAGAGTGAATACTCGGAAGATGTCTTCCGGTGGAGTGTTCACCGGTTCATTTGGAATCATGTTAGAGCTTGGGAATTGCGGGGAGAATTTGTGTTCATTTGGGAATTGTTAAGAGAAGTCACGGTGACTTGGGAATTGTTGGGAGAAGTCACGGTGACTTGAGAATTGCTGGGAGAAGTCTTTGCGAGACATTGTTGTGGAGAGAATTTGTTAATTTTATGTTTGTGTGTGTATAANGTGAATACTCGGAAGATGTCTTCCGGTGGAGTGTTCACCGGTTCATTTGGAATCATGTTAGAGCTTGGGAATTGCGGGGAGAATTTGTGTTCATTTGGGAATTGTTAAGAGAAGTCACGGTGACTTGGGAATTGTTGGGAGAAGTCACGGTGACTTGAGAATTGCTGGGAGAAGTCTTTGCGAGACATTGTTGTGGAGAGAATTTGTTAATTTTATGTTTGTGTGTGTATAAACAATCCAGTGTATGAGTGATGTGGGCATTTCCATTTTAAGTCTTTGAATCTCTCCCAAGCCTCGGCAAAAGTCTCATCAAAACGTTGTTGAAAATTTATGATTTCTTTTCTGAGCTCAATAATTTTGGAATGAGGATAGAATCTATTCAAGAACTTCGACGCTAAATCATTCCAAGTGGTAATGGAATTAGGAGATTCATAATCAAGCCATCTCTTGGCTGCTCCTTTAAGCGACAACGGAAACAAGATTAACTTCACCACATCATCAGGCACTTGATTTACTTTGAAAGTTTCAATTATTAGGGAAAATCTTATGATGTGTGAATAAGGATCATCATTATCAAAACCAAAGAGAGGATTTATGATATTAAGTAACTCGACGTTCAATTGATATTCATCCGCAAGAATCGGTGGGATAACGATGGCCTTTTCAATACGTATAGGAATTTGAAGCAATTCCTCCATAGCCCGTGTATCCGCCATAAGAATTAAACGATATATAGGGATAAGAAGATAGAATTAAACGGTTAAGAGGATAAAAATGTAACAATTCACATTTTTGGGTTTTACTATTCATGAGTCACTATTCACCGTGTTTTTATTAGTTTCACATAAATTAAACAAATAAATGCATTTACACGATTTACATGCAAACAATGTACTCTGTACTCCTAAGATAAAAAAATATCTAGTTACTATTCATAAATATCTCTTTACTATTCATCAAAATATCTAGATATTTTCAGAAATTTTCACTATAAATAGAAAGTAAACTAGTTCATTTTATTTCACATAAAAACACATACATTTCCCTCCTCCTCATCCTTGCCACCACCTTCCTCCCCCATTTATCATCCATATTTGATTTTCGAGCTCCGAGTTATACAAATAAGTTGATGGTATAAGTATTCTCTACGTAAAATTAAGTTTATTTTGTGTTTCCGCGGTTGGATTAAGAGCTACACTATGGTGGATAGGAGTTGTTCTCAGAAATTTCTTGAAGAATTTGTTTAAACCCCCAAATGTACACCCAAATCGTCTTAGCCTACCTTGTATGCACTCATCTTTAGTGCATTATTGTTACAACATTTGTTTAAACCCTTAGTTAATTGTCTAATTGATTACATGGTTGCTAAGTCGAATCATATCTTGTACATATTGTTTTGGGACGATTGGGAGTCATGGGTGAAGTACTAATGTAATGGGGTAATAAGGAAGAAGTCAATTATTACCCCCATATGTGCGTTAATATTTTAAAGTACTCCAAGTTTTTCGATTATATTAATTCGAGTCATTAGAATAGCTATTTGTAAAGTATTTAAAACTTCAAGTGTAAGGGGAGAACCGAGGCCCCTATGATGTATTATTTTGGATGGTAGGGCAAGAGTGTATGCAGCAACAACAAAAAAAAAAAACATACGGACTACCATCCCGTTTCCTTTTACTTTTAGTTATGTTTTTGTTATTTTCTAATTAGCTTAAGTTGAGTCGAGTCTTGGCTTAGCAACGGTGTACATGTATTTGATCAAGATAATTAACTCGCCACCAGTAAAAATATCCTTTATTCCAACAAACTGTGTTTATCATATCCCTACACCTAATATTACAACCCTTGAAAAGCCCTCTTTAATAGTTTATCTTAGGTGTTTACGCCTAGTGGAGCAGGTTTTTGATCCTTTCCCAAGCCTATGGTAATCTATTTGCTATGACAGGTAGTGAGTGATATTTTTCCATTTCCATTTAGTTATATAGGTTTATAACACCCGAGAGATGAGAGTATCCAAACACTATTTGTGAGGTGCTAGTGTATGATTTCCGTGCTTGTTATGACTAGGGTGGAATGACTATTTGTTGTAATTACTTTTATATTAGTGTTAAATGACCCCTAGCTCATATTTTGATTGGAATAAAAGCGCATTTGCTTGAGGACAAACAAATCTCAAGTGTAAGGGTATTTGATGAGGCGAAAAGTGTTACGCTTTTAGGGGGTCATTTAATCCCTAAATCGTTATTTTATGATCAAATATTACCTTAAATCGTTCCTTTTGTCATTTTAGGTACTTTTGGGAGGAATTCTGGAAAACATTGCATTTTGGACGTTTTTGGAGCATAAAAGTGAAGAAAACGACAAAGTCTCAAAAGCATGCTGGAAATCCTACCTGACGGTGTCAGGAGCTACAAGCTGACGCCGTCACTTGAAGACAAAGGAATTGGAATCAGACTTTACCAGATGCCCAATGAAGAATTCAAGATTTAACACCTGGCGGCGTCGAGTGTTAAGAAGTCGTCAGGTGTATTTCTAACGAGAGACGGCCCAGAATGAATTACAAGGTGACGGCGTCAGAAGTGGATCTAGGTGATCCGAAAACCCTAAACACGGCGGGTTGACGGCGTCAGAACCTATAAGCTGACGCCGTCAGAATGTAAAATCTATATATATATTTAGGATTTTCTTTCATTAAGGTGTGCAACTTTTGTGAGAACTTTAGGGATAAACCCTAGGTCAAATTTACTGTGTTTTTCAAGGGTTTTTCTCCCTTGTTTCATCCATGCTTAATTAAAGATAAGTCTTCCATCAATATGTATATGTGTTGTTTGATTTTATCTTATGCTTGTCTTTACATTAACATTCTAGGCTAGGTTTTTCTTATGTTTGCTTAGATGTAATGAAACCTAGCTATTGATTATTGGTTGTTGGTTTGTTATTAATTGTTGTGGGTGGGTGATTTCGATGTTAGGCTTGGAAAAACTGGCTAACCTCCAATTGGTAACTTGGTTGAACGTTCTAAGAAACATGAATCGGATGTGTACTACGATTAATTTGGTTGTATTTAATGCATAAGTAATTATTAGTGATTTCATGGTTTGGATACTAAACGTGTCGCCATAGGATGAAGTATGCGCTTATAGAGTTAGGGAAGATCGTGCACGGCCCTACGAATGGTATTAAGGTATACAACCCTTCATCCACACAATTGTAACAAACTAATCAACCGGTAAAAGATAGCTAGGGAGTAATCAAATCTAAGTAAACACGCTTTTCTCCATATAAGTTTCACAACCTTTTATTTTCTTGTCATTTTATTTTATTTGCATTTGTAGTTAATTGGGTTAGTTGACTAGCAAGTAATTCCGCCCACTCCTTCAAAAACCGAGATTTTACTTGCTTTCCTTAAAACATAAAAATACAAAAAGAATCATCCCTCACCCTTAGACCTAATTAGAGTAGCTTTCAATCCTAAAGAACACTATTCCCCAAGTAGAACGATCAATCCCCCGGTACTTGCCACTACACTATACTACATCGGTCAGGTACACTGCCTGGTGAGGATTGCAAGCTTCTCAAGATCCCTTGAGAAGTAAAACCTCTTGCAAGGTTGCAAAACCACGCATCAGGAACAAACGAAACCAAAGGACCTGAGGTATGCTTTTGATATCTTTTTTTCTTAATTGATGGTAGGATATATGGATTATAATTGATGAGTATTTACGAGTATAATGTGGATTGCATTGTATCTTCGTACATATAATTATTGTTCATGTGGATCGCATTGTATAACTACTTGTCTACTTATCGTCGTGTGGCTTTATAATGTGAATTTGCATTAGGTTGTGGAGCATGGTCTAGGTCACCTTACTTTTACCAAAAGCATGTAAGGTTTACTGTTTTTTGCATCATTCTATGTACCAAAGATTTTAAGTTTTTGATTTAGGTCATCACAAATTGGACGAAATTGATTACATGGCAGCCAGAGGGGATTTTTTGTAGTTTGTATAATTCTTATGAAGTTTTGTTGTCGAACAATAGGGATATTAGATCAAATTTGTATTTGCTCATGTAGTTTATTTAAACACATAGCAATGAGCTCTGCAAGAAAAGTAAAAAGAACCGGTGGCGAGAATTCAGAGAGCCTAGCAACACTAAGTGTCTGCATGGTACTAGGTACTGCAACCAATACACCTGTTGTTATATTATGACATCCATTCTTAATGTATCTATGCGATGGTTTATAAAATGTTGCATAGTATCGTATATTCTACCATTTTTCTGTAGAAACTTAATTACTTGAACAATGTATGAGCACAAGGTCTTGGAGAAACATTTGGGAGAGTGACAATTGAAGCAATGCATTTGGTATCCAGGTATGGTACTCTATATTATGCTTTTTAATGTACGTCAAATATTATGCAACACTAAATATTTGAGTTTTATGCATCAATTGAAGACGAAGTTGAATAAACAATGATTTTCATTTACGATGCTTCTTATTTGTATCTTTAAATTTACTTCCCATTTCACAACCTGCTATTTCAACTAGCCTGATGTTATTTCATGAAGTAACTGACACACAATGGTGCATCAAGAGTGTGGAACATATAAACAAATGAGATCTTTACAAAAAGGAACTTGGTATTTGCTTCATATGGAAGAAACTAATTAAAAGGTAACACTTGATAAAACAACCCCTCTGTGTTTCAGATATGATGCAATTGAATTTTGGCTGTACAGATGAAGTGACAACCACACGCTTCACTCCAAGCTCCTTTTCCGCTGTGAGTACATTGTTTTTATTAAATTTATATATGAGTATTATGATAAATATATAAATGGAAGTCGACTTTGTAGCTCATATAGTTTTCACCTTTCAAATGCAGGATAAAACATAAATGGGAGGATTTATGTGCCTTTCAGACCTTCCCTTGGATTTGGCTACAAGAGTACATGTTTTAAAGCTTCATTCTTTGTATTATTTTTGTCATCTAATGTGGCAAATGGGTGGGTTACGGGTCACAACAGGTACTTCTTCTTATTAATCATGGTGCGTCGACAAAAAATATAACAGACTATGTTGGCTACATCCAGCACGTTGGATAGTGTCAATCTCTCAGTAGCAAAATGTTACCTATTTAATTAGTTACCTTAGGGTGTCATGTCTCATTTGCCAAAAAATGTGAGCAAGTTACCCCTTACTGAAGCTCCACATTCAGAAAAGCACAGATGAATTGCTTAATGTTTTGTGTTTTTTTTTGCATTCCAATGATAATTGAACATTTGTCATTTTAGTTTGTTAGTTATATGATTATAATATATATGCAATAAATTTGAAATTAAGTATTGCGTTTTGGCAGCAACAAACGTGGGATTACCAACATCTCCACCGTATCTATCGTTGAATAGTAATGCAACACCACCAATCACCGAAGTCATCTTTGCATCTGGTGGGTCTGGCGTACTTGACGGAACCGGTGTAAACTATGTAAGTATTTTGAAAACTGAAATAGAAATGAAAATAATTATTAACCATAGGGCGACCAGATACGCTAAAAGGATCCCGATGGCAAGGGATTTCGGCGTGTAAGCAGGCGGATAAGTTTCCACTCCGCGCTAATTGACTGTTTCGAAACTAACTGTTTGCAGTTTTATTCATTATAATAGGTATAATACATATCATTAGCACTACAAGTAGAATAGTTTTCTATGGTCCGTGATAAACTAATCCAACAACTCGGAAAATCAGGTGCCCAAATGCACCTATCACAATCCATATTCACAATCTTTAATTACGGGAGACAACGATATATCTGCATATTTTACCGTTGGTTTCGCAATCTCTAGACAGTACACCCCGCAACAGTTTGTTGATCTTATGTTGTCCACCTTTAAACGGTTACTCAAGGTACCAAAATTTTGTAGTGAACAAGTTAAATATTTTGAATCTTTGAATGATTTTTTCGAATGTGCATGTGAATTGTATAGATGTTTTCTACGTTGCAGGTGAAGAAGGGCGTCACCGTAATTTCAGCTGGCCTTATGAAGGGTCAACATGGAGAATAGTCGAAAGACTTTCATGATCGAGCTTACATCGAGGGTGTGAAGCTTTAGAATAGACGAAAATAGAGGTCGGCGTTATCTGATCTTATAATCATATATATGGGTAAGTGTCCATTACTCGCGAGTTCCAGTCCTAAACCTGACAGATCGCAATAACAACTACAAACCCGGTTTTAATTGTCTTATATAGTTTAGGATTTTGCTAATGACAGTCGGCATAACTCTTTTATTTTGAACGTTATGGGTTATTCGAGTTCAGTTTGTGTAATGAATCTTAATTTGGTTAATCAAGAAAAGCATATCACATTTGACTTTTCAGAGTCACATTTGCTGAATTTTAAAGTCAAAATTTATAAAAGTTAAAAACTTTTTCTAGGAAAAAATAATATAATATGGCTAATGATTTGGTGTTTAACACTTAACTGCAATAGATACCACCCGATTTTCTTAAGCATTTTGAGCAGAAACTACCAAAGACAGCAACACTTAAAGTCTTCATTGGATATTAGCTCGGTATCAAGAATAGTGGATGCAATTATGAAAGATTTGCTTACAATTTAGCTGGATAATTGAGGACTATGAAATTGATGTAACACGCTCAAGAACTCGAGCGCATATCTTTGTAGATTTGGGGAGGTGAGAACTGACCAATCTGATTCTATATAGTATTCTTTAATTTCTTATGTAAACTGAATCAAGTAGTGTTTGGTGAAGCTTATTTCTATACCATGTCCTGCAGGTTGATCTCTTGAATGTCGGTGAGGAACATATAATTTCTCTCTATAAGATGTCAATCCTGTGGCAATAGGATTCAGCAAATCTGCTAAAAATGCATGCTGGGCAATTCCGACCACAACCCAGTTTGCGGATCAAAAACCTCAGCAGATTGGAGTGGTGTTAACCCACCACGACCCCTACTAACACCGCCTACAACAAAAAGTTAGTTGTTTAACACACCTGTTTTGCAATAAGCTCTACCGACAAACATGGGATTCACTTCATTCCAACTATTTAAAACCGGGTCATATTTCCAGACTGTCTTCATGGAAGAAGCTTTAGAGAACCCTCCTAACATATAGATGCAACCATCAACGGCTCCAATGGAAAAACCACAAAAAGGGTTTTGATCTGAGTCGTCTCTCTTTCCAAGCCATCTGCAATTTTGATAGTTGATCCAACCACGTTCCATGTACGAAAACCAGGTTTGCCTATTTTATATTCATCTTCTGGAAGTAACAACAGGAATAGGTGGCAGATTTTGCCATTTTTTAGAAATCAGGTCCAATGCGTGCCAGTAAATCCTATCGCCTAGATTCTTAGTCAATATGTAGAGCCATTTATAACACTCGTAAAATCTCAAACATTTAATTCTATTATACCTTAAGTATTAAAACATTAATACTTGAACATTTAGCAACGTATTAAATCTCTAAGACTTATGATAAATAAAAAAATTTCGAACTTATAAATAGGTAATACTCATCACACGTCCAAAATAAAGCCTATGGGCCGAAATACTTTTGTTACAAAACTTATCAAGACCTAACACAAGAATAGATACATGTTTAACTTAAATTTGGAATGGATCATTTATAATCCCATAAATCTCGGTAATTCTTTTGACCTCTCCACCCTACACGGTTTGCTTTTAAAACCGTATATCTCATGCTCTTTTCATTTAACATACACACTATACAACATAAAGGAAACACTAAATAAACCAACACAAACAGAACCAGCGGCCACCCTATTTCCTTTTTTTTTTCTCTGTCGATGATGGAGGTACAAAAGAGATTCGTTGTGACCATTTTTGTGAGCAAATGATCGAGGGTTGCTACTGATTCGATAGGAGTATTGAACGTGTTGAATGGTTGGTTCAAGAGGGGCGTTTGTTCGTGAATATAAACTGTTCGAAAGGGAGGTTTTGTTCGTGGGTGTTGTAAGCTGATCGAGTGGCGGTTCGGTTGTGGTTCGGTTGTGGTTCGGCTGGGATAGGAGCTACTAATCGATCTCGTGTTGTTCATCTTTTTTGTGTTCCGCTTCGAGGGTAATCTCCCAACCTTGTTCGATTCTATTTACCCATTTATGTTCGATCGTATTCAATCTTTTCTTTCGGCTGCTTGTTTGTTAAACGTTTGTAAACCTCACATAAAATCATAAATAGTGTCACATGAAATAACATTTGAAAACCTAAACAAAATCGATCTACATGTTTTATTATTCGACTCGTGTACTGTGTACGCTTCTATCTATATTGTTTTCGACTAAAATCTGTTTGAATCAATCTTTATGAGCTAAAAGGAATAGGTGCATGCATGCTATCATATAAATATATAAAAGAAGTATGTCATCAAAGATGGAAACAAAAAGAAAAAGGGTTACATGCCTACATGAGACTTTGAAAATAAAAGAATTAATGATTGTCTTTGACTTGTTTAATTTTGAGATGAATTAAAAAAAAGGGTGCGAGTCGATTTCGGCATGTTTCTGTTTTAAGGTTCGAATGAGATGAGCCATTTAAATCATGAACATAAATGTATAATACTGTTTGATTTTAGAAGCATTTAAATGCATGAGCATGTATGATTTTTAAAAGTAAAAGCATGCACTGATAAACAATTAGTCTTTAAATATATATATGTAACATGATATTAATAATAGCAGTTCGAAGTCGAACTTGGTATGAAATTGTGTCATTTCGAAACTTTAATCTTTGAATGCGTTAACTAAAGAACTTTGAAGCTGTTTTATTATTACATTCTTATACGGATACAAAGTATTATTCTTCCGTTATTATATATTCTTTCTCATTAACTTATAAGTGTATAAAATCACTATTTATGGAAACTTACTAATTCGGGAAACATGCTAAAAATAGAAACTTACTAAAAATAGAAAGTCTTCTAAAATGCTTAAACTACTTAAAGTGGAGAGTTACTAAATATGAAAAGTTACCTAAAATAGAGAGTTGCTACATATGGAAGGATACTATAAATGGAAGGATAACTAAAAGAGGTAACTTAATGAATTTGAATGCTTTGTAATTCATTATCCATTTTCTTCTAGGTTCGGTGAAGCGGGAGTGATCCATCTCTCCTAATTTGTTTGACTTTGCTTGTGATTGGACTAAGGTACATATATTCCGTACTCTTTCAGTAAGAGTGCACATTTCCTCTCTCTTGACTTTGTCTTTGATTTGTTATCGTACTATGATTTTGTTTGATCTTGATTATGATTCTTCGTACTTGGCCCTATGATTGATGTGCTTCACCGGTATTTGCGATCCTATTGTTATTCCGTTTGAACTCCTTATGACCCACTTGATAACCTTTTGTGACCTTAACTTTGAACCTTTGATGAGACTTTGGATACCCTTTGGGATATTATAACGGGAGGTGAAATTTTCTTTTCTTAATTAGGATATGGGAACATTTAAAGGAGAAACTATTTATAACGGCATTTTTAATATGATTTAAGACCACTTATCTATGGGATTATATAAATTCCATAAAGACAACTTTTGAAGAACTTTCATGAAAATCCTTTATTAAAGATCATTTTATAAATGTCATCTTTTGGAAGATTGTTCTAAATGAGCTTTGTTATAAACGCTTCTTAAATTGGAATTGTACTTACGGGCCCTTTTGTTAAACAAGTAATGGGACAATCTGCCTAAATTTTGAACTTTTGGTTTAAACTCTCATTTATGACCCTTTGATTATGAACCTGTGGGACTTTGGGAATTGGGATAGTGAACCTTGTGGATTGGGCCAACCTTGGCTTTGACCTCTCCCATTTGACGCGTGTGTATTACACCTTTTGATGATCCTTTGATATTTGACCCCTTTGACAATGAATCCTTTGATGATTTTGCCCTTTGATAATGACTTTGATATTCTGACCCTTTGATAAATGATCCTTTGATTTTGACCGCTTTGATGATTAATCTATTTGATATTGACCTTTTGTTTTTGAACCTTTGATTTTGAACTCTGAACCTTTGACCTGAACCTTTGCTAGCACCTTGGATTATGATATTTTGATTTGACCTATGACTTTGTTAATTGATTTGGCCTTTGACCCTTTATTATTATACCCGAGCATTTTGTTTCTAGTCATGAAGGTAACATGACCGTGGCATTGATGCACCAATGTCATGATTCCAGTGTGGTCGAGTGATGTTCCACACCGTCCCTTTGTTTGATCTGCCAATTGGTTTGGGTAAGGGGCGTATGGACTGCATCCTAGATTTGATTTGTTTGATTTGATTTGCTACTACATTTGGTTTGGTGACTGGTGTTTGTTGTGCAATACACGCCTTTCACATTATTTGGGAGTTGATCACTCCATGGTTACTATGATTTGCTACTACATCTGGTTTGGTGACTGGTGCTGTGTGCAAAACACGCCTTTCACATCATTTTGGGAGTTGATCACTCCATGGTTACTATGTTGAAGACTTGTTTTGGCTCGTGGTAGAATGCTAATATAACCTAACTTTTGTCTTATTCTTATCATCCTTATTATACCTTTTGTTTTCCCCAATGCACCCTATGATATTCTTGTTCCTTATCTTTTGCTTAGTTTATATATATCTGTTCACTGGGCTTTTTAAGCTCAGCCGCATTTCTTTTCTCATGCGGCAGGTTTAGTAACCGTATCTTGAGAATTATTTTGGCACCCTGAGTTTACCCGGATATGATTCTTGTTGAAACACCAAGGTTTCTAGAAGAAGACGGAGTTGAATAGAACCTGAAGGTGACAAACAACGGTGACTACCCTGGAGAGTTGATGACATTCCTCGCAAGACGGAAGAGTGGACGAACAGAAGAGTTGATGCAAATTAGTTTTAAAAGACTTATGCAAATTACTTTGAGCTTTTCATGAAATTGTTAAATAGATTCTAAGCTGTTTTTCTGATTTCATAATCTCATTCAAGTTCTCCTTTAGCTTCTGCAAATTTAAATCAGTGAATTTCATTTTCAAAGTCAAGTTTTCACAATAGTCAACGAAAGTCAAAGGAGAAGGTTCATGTGAAGAATGGGGTATTCAGTAGTGGTTTGTGGTTGCAGAAGTGTTTAAGCCTATCTGAAAGATAGGCATTAGCTTGGATTTCACCCTATTCCAGTTAGGGTTTGCAAATTGTAAGATTCTTATTTCAATTTTTACTCAGTTTCATATATTTTACTTGTTTAGTATAGCTCTGTGTTACTTGATTAAATGCTATCTTAATTTGTTTAACATAGTCGTATTTCAGCTTAATTGATAACTGGAATTGATTCTATAGTTTGTTTAATTTGAATTGATAGTTAGCATAGTTGAGTATGTAGTTACTGTTTGATTAACGAAACTGAGTTTTGATTGTTAATTGTTGCATTTTGCTGTTCATTTAGCTTCTAGCAATGAAATCTCAGTTAGATTTATCATTTGTTTAGATGTTAGTAGCCTAAATCTGTTAGACATAGTGTAATCTGTCATTATGAGGGCGTTTGGATCTGCAAATTTGAGTAAGGGTTTACTGTTAGATTTAATTGCTGATTCTGCTTCACATATTGAAATTACACTTAGTTTGATTATTGCTTTATTGGTTACTGGTCTATATATGCCTTTGATAGTGTAACCTGGTAGTTATAGTAGTGTTTGGATCATGCTGACTTTTTAAGTCAAACATGGTTTACACCAATAGTTGAAGTTGATTCAGCTCTTATTAGCATTAGGGAGTAGTTTAGGAGTGAATTTGAGTAGTAACAAGTAGTTTGGAAGATTTTGAATGCTTCATTTGAATTTCGTAAACTAGGACTGCCTAGATTGCAATTTATAGTAGGATATAGATTTAGTACATTTAGAGTGGTAAAATTGCTTTAAACAAGTTCAATGTAGTGTAATATAGAAGTCCTAAACCTGGTCCTAAGCTTTCGTTGAGTCAAACATTAGGTGGATCATATAAGTCAGTACATACTGCTTGTAATCTGTTTCTGCTGATCTGTTTAAGGCTTCTATTAGTGTAGCAATTGTAGGATAGTGATAGGGCTTTTTGGATTTCTAGATTCTCAGTTGGCCATTTGATCTTTTGCCCCCATAATTTTGACCTCTACAGCTTATTTAAACTGCTTATTTTAGTCTGCTATTAGGTGTCTCACTCATAGTTTTCTGATTTTTCATTAGACTTGCATTTGTGTTCTTTGTTCTGAATTCTGAGTTTGGTTGTTATAGTTGAGTGTTTTTGAGTTAGCATTGGTGATTTACATGGTTCTTAGCTTCTAGCTTATTCTGTTCTTCATCTGCTAATTGCTATTGCTTATTTTCTAATTGCTTATCTGTCCAATTGAGTGATCTGTAATACTTCATAATCTGTTTTGAGTTTGTTTTTGCTTATCTGAGTTCCCTATACTTTCTGTTAAGTTCTTAGACTTTTTGGTAATAAGTACTTATAAATAAGCACTTATTCCAAACTGCTTATTGCCCAATAAGCACTTTTCTGCTTATTTTTTCACTTTTCTTATTTTTTATAGATTTCAAATATTATTTTAGAATTCTCATAAAAATTTCAGAATTTTTCTCATTCATTTACTATTTCTTTTCATTTTTAAATAGTTTTTAGAAGTTTAAATCATTTTTAATTTCAAATTAAAATCACAAAAAGACAAAAATATTTTCTGATTTTATTTTTAAATTTCAATTTCAGTTTAATAAGATTTTTAGAAAATAATTAGTAGAATAAATTTTTCATTTTATAATTAGTTTGAATTTCTTTTATTAAATAAAAATACAAAATTAGTTTTTAATTCATAATAAATGAATAAAAAGCCAAAAAAAAATATTTTTCTTTTTCTCAAAATTCTATTTAGTTGTTTAAAGTTTTTAGAAAATTATTTTACATTTTTAGGATCATTTTTAAATAAAAGTCGCGTTTTATTTTGTACGTTACGTTTTTAATACGCGTTTGAATTTCCATTTTTAGATTTTAGATCTTTGTGCATATATAGCTTGTACTTTGTGAATATTTCATCATTTCATTTTTATTTGAATTTTAGTTTCACTATTTTCACTTTTACACCTTTCACAAACATGGTTTATCAATCACGATAAACAATTTTCCATTTAACCTTCACTGAGACACGACCCGAGTAATTTCTTATTCGTTGAGAAATTGCTTGGATAATATACTATACTATTCACGACACATCACCCATCATGGACATTTGGAACTCGGAACTCATCTCTTGTGAAAAACGATCACATTCCATAGGATCAGAAGAAGCAAAGATAATGTCATATACATAGATCTGAAAATGAAGTAGATGCTTGCCCGAATTTCTAGTGAATAGTGTAGGATCAACAACACCCTTTGTGAATTTGTTGGCTAGAAGGAACTTGGATAGAGTGTCATACCATGGTCTGGGTGCCTGTTTAAGTCCATACAGTGCCTTCTTCAAGCGATAGACATGATTAGGACGTTCAGGGTCCATAAACCCTTCATGTTGACTTACATAGACCTCCTCCTTCAAGTGACCATTTAGAAACGCAGTCTTTACATCCATTTGGTAAACAATCATATTCTGACTGGCTGCATTTGCAAGAAAAATCCTGATGGCCTCAATTCTAGCAACGGGTGCAAATGATTCTTCAAAATCTATACCCTCTTCTTGTCTGTATCCTTTGGCCACTAGCCGAGCCTTGTTTTTCAGAACCTCACCATGTTCATCAAACTTCACTTTGAAGATCCACTTGAGAGCGATAATCATAGCGCAGTCTGGAGGAGGCACTAATTCCCATACATCAAGTCGGTCAAATTCATGAATTTCATCTTGCATTGTAGTGAACCAGGACACTTTAGTCAAAGCTTCTTTTGAAGTCCTTTGGTTCAGCTTTAGACAGTATGAAGTTGAAGAAGCACCACAAGGCATCGGTGGCAAATTGTCTACGTGTGGATACAGGGCGAGATGGATTTCCAATGATGTTGTCAATTGGATGATCGTTTGTCCATTTTCTGAGATGCTCATGATGTTGAGGATTGTGGACTGAAGTAGCAGTGTTTGAGTCCTCCGAAGAAGTTGCTACATTGGATGGTTCAGGAGCAAATATGTTGACAAATGGTTCATCAGCTGGTTGAGCAAAGGGATTTACTTCAAAAGAATTATCAGATGCAGCTCCTTAATGTACTGAAGAAGGTTGATCGTTGAGCGTGGGTTGAGTATGGCTAGATGATGGAGCATCGTGACTAAAGGAGATAGAGACGGATGGCCCATTTGTGTGTTGAGGTGCATCATTAGCAGCAGCATTAGGACCAATGACTTGTGGTTCCGGCTTGATTATCTGTTGAGGTTCAAAATACTCATCATACATTGGATCAAGTAACTTCTTCAATTCCTCACTAGTGGGGGGTACATAAGGAGCAACAGTAGTGGAAGACTGTACAAGCCCTGAACTAATTGGTCCAGGGGTCAAAAGATTAGATGTGGGTCTAGAACTGGAGTGTTCAGGAGCCGTATGCTCAGACAGCTCATCAAACATGAGATGAATGGTTTCCATGATTTGTCGGGTTCTTTTGTTGTAGATTCGGTAACCCTTCTTATCTGGTGCATAACGAACAAAGATCCCAATATCAGATTTTGCCTTCAGCTTTCCCAAGTCTTCACTATCGTTAGTTGGGTAGCTCATAGGGGGTTTTGCCGTGAAGAGGATGAATCAGTGATCGGTTTTGGGTGTAGCAAGCAGTTGCAATTGCCTCTCCCAGAGAAACATAAGAGCTTTAGAAAATATCAGCATGGTTCGAGCAGCCTCTACAAGGGTACGATTTCGTCTTTCAACGACTCCATTCTGCTGATGTGTTCGTGGTATACTCCTTTGATGACTTATTCCAAGGTTTTCATAAAATTGAGTAAGTTGCTTGTTAACAAACTCAGTTCCGTTGTCTGAGCGAACGAATCTAACAGTTTTATTGAGTCCAACTTGCAGCTGCTTGATAAGTTTAATGATGATCTCTGGTGTCTCATCCTTAGATCTAAGAAACTTTACCCATGTAAACCAAGAGTAGTCGTCAACAATCACTAACACATATCTCTTCCCAAAGATGTTTTGTACTCTCATTGGTCCACACAGATCCATGTGAAGGGTATGAAGAACTTCCATAATGGTGTTGATTGATTTGGGTTTGTGTGTTTGTTTCTTGCTTTTGCCCAACTGACAAGTAGAGCAAAGATGATCTTTTTCATATTTCAGCCAGGGCATGCCTCGAACAAGATCTTTACGAGTGAGCTCATTGATGGTACCGAAGTTTAAGTGATTCAAACTACGATGCCACAGCCATGACTTGTTCTTTGAAGCCTTGGATAATAAGCAAATAGGTGATGACCGCATCATGTCTTCAATGGATATGGTATAGAGGTTTTTGCCACGACTACCTTTCAGAAGATCCACACCATCCAATTCTCTAACAAAGCAAGTGTGTTTTCTGAAGGCTACTTCAAGATCGGAGTCACAGAATTGACCAACGGAGAACAGATTGTGCCCAAGCCCTTCTACATAGTATACTCTAGAAATCACGCTGTCACCAACCACATAATCGNTGATGACCGCATCATGTCTTCAATGGATATGGTATAGAGGTTTTTGCCACGACTACCTTTCAGAAGATCCACACCATCCAATTCTCTAACAAAGCAAGTGTGTTTTCTGAAGGCTACTTCAAGATCGGAGTCACAGAATTGACCAACGGAGAACAGATTGTGCCCAAGCCCTTCTACATAGTATACTCTAGAAATCACGCTGTCACCAACCACATAATCGCCATAACCCATTATAGCACCAAAATGATCATTCCCGAATCTAACAGTCCCGATAAACTTTTTCATGAAATTGCTGAGCCGTGAGCGATCCCCAGTCATATGTTTTGAGCAGCCTGAGTCCAAATACCAAAGGACGATTTGTACGACCTGCATTTGAAACCAGACAGATATGGATAACTGAAAAACGTGGATCCCCAAGCACAAGTGGGATCCAATTGGTTAGCACAAGCATATTCATTTAAGACAGAAGTGGAAAGTTCAGTGGTATCATTAGGCATATCTTTACTTGTGGATGCACTAGACCTATGGTTATCACATTGTGTCACTAGAGTAAAAGTCCTACCAGTTGCCTTCCATACCGTAAGATTTGAAAGCCTAGGATTGGACATTTTAGTTACGGGGCTCTGACTTCCTAAAGTGAACTTTCTTCCAGTGGGTCTCCAATGATAACCAACAGTAGTGAACTTCTTTCCTGTAGCTTTCCAAAAACGTTTTTCTAGTTTATGTTTCATAGCATTACTAACCAAGAATAACTTAGATGCATTCAAAAAAGTCTTAACACATTCATCATGGTTACCAGAAACTAAACAGTCATTACAGATCTTACAAGTAGCATCAGAATTCGAATTAATTACAGTACGCCTAGAGCTAATACTAGAATCAACACGATTCATATCATTTAGATCAGTCTTATTGTTCCTAAGGTGGTCTTCTACTTTCTTCCCTTGAGCACTCTTAGCTGGCGAAGTCCTATCATTCCTTGTATTGCAACTAGGCTTTGACCCGCTAGCTTTAGTGTCAATGTTTACTCCTGTAGAATTAATGACGGGAACATTAGATCGTTGCACTGCTGTTTGTTTTCTAGTAAGTGGTGTGTTAATTTCAGATGATGTCAAAGGCACATTAAAGGTAACATGCTTGTTCTTAACCTTAGAGGAAGGTGCGTTAAGCTTATCACGCATGCTAACAGCTTTGGGACATGTACCAATGGCATAATCTAAGAGTTCATATGATCTATTGGTGAGGAAACCAACATCAGGATGGTATCATCAGCAGGTCTCACCATTCTAATCTCTTCAATGGTCTCACAAAGCATGTCAAGGCAATCCTTAAGATATCTAAGGTACTCACTATGGACTAACTCATTATTCCTAAAGGGAAGCGGAATATTTACGGCATCACATGCATAGCTTTTAGATTTACAGACCTTGGAGAGAACGCAATCATATGCAGTGACAGGCATTTTCCCTTTTACCTGAGTCTTTAGATTCTCAATTTCTTTTAACAAAGAAGTTATTTTTTCATTGGTTTTGTCACGTGTGATCTTAATTGAATCATATAACTCTTTGTAATGTTGTTTGACCTTTGAGTTTTTAGCTTGGAAACAATCATTTTCATATTTGAGATGGTTGATGATGTTTTGAAGTTGAAAATTCTGAGAATCTAAAGACGGAGGTTTCTGGGATTCAATCACATCACTCTTATTAGACTTCAATTGGGCAATTTGAGCCCTCAATTTTTGAATCGTGTTAGTGTGAGCTTGAATTTTAAATTGCAAATTAATATTATCAACTTCTAATTTCGAAAAATGCCTGACCATGTTATCATGATCATCGTTTTGAATTTTTTCTTGCAATTTTAAATTCTCCCCCTCAAGCTCAACAACACGATTCTGAAAAACGTTTAATGCAACAGACATTTCATGAAATTGGCAAGCAGTTAATGAAGAATCAGCATCTTGAGCAATGCATTTAGCAATCAAAGTATCATTCATGATGAGTGCATTCTTCCTCGCAATTTCACTATGTTGAAGGTCTATAACAGTTTGTTTTCCCTCAAGTTCCAAATTCTTAAACACATCTTTCATTTCTTTTAGCTCAGATTTAAGAGACATTTGCATGCCTTCAAAATGTTCTTTGATTTGTTTAAAAAACGGAATGACTTCAGTTAGGTAACACTCTTTTGTTAATTCAAATCCCCTTTCACCTACAGTAATTCCCGTTGGTGTAATTCTCTTTTTACATGTTTTGTCAAAATCAGCAAACATTTGATAAAGAACGTAGATGCTAATAAGAGTTTTACATTGAGTGGGAAGAGTTAACTGACCTAGGTGCATTGGTGTATTGGGAGGATACACCGTTGAGGTAGCAAACTTAAGGGGAGTCATGGCCTTAAGTTTTTCAGCTTTCATTTTCTCAACGTCTAATGGCCAAAAAATTTGTTCTGGTGTTAACCTAGTTTGGGCACAAGGCTGTTATAGCTCCTAGAGATACCTGAATGTGTGGGCGATTTTCTCCTCCCCTCCCTAACAAAATCCGGACATAATTCTTTCCATATCATACGTTTTCTTCTTTAATCTTTAACCGGATTAACTGAGTTTACGTGTAGACCGGATTGTTAGGGTGGGGAGTCGGTTCTCTATTGTTCTATCCTTAAATCGCTCAATATGTACGAAACCCTAATTATTCTTTTTAGGGTTCTTTAATCGATCCTACCCTTTGATGTTTTAGTCGGTTAGTTATAATCGATTATATATATGGTTGATCTCCTTATTGCTGCTCATTGTGATTCAGTTTATTCGATATCCAATTAGGGTATCGTTTTATTTTGTGCAGTAAAGGGTTTCTTGGTATTATACATGTGGTAGTCTAATCGATCCCTTATTTTTCTGATTCTTTAAGTCAATTAGGGGAGAGAAAACGGTCAATCGATTCTGTTCATAGTAATTATGGGGTTTGATGTTGACACGTTTTTTAATGCACTTGGGATCCTTCATTTTATTCTCTAATCTTTCTCTATTGACTGATTCTATCTCATCAATCTCCTCTGTATTAGGCACATCAGAGGGGTATGATTAGGCGTAAGCATCACATTGGCGTCATACAAAGCTGGTTGAGAGGCACTAATGCTCCTAATAAAATTAGTTTTAGGCACCCCTACATCCTTATTGCTATGTTCATCTCGTAACTTAATGTGCTTATGCGTCATTTGAGCAGTTTGAATGGTTTGGCCTTGTGTGTACAATTTATTTTTGAGCTTGTTCTTTAATGCTTTCAGATTGGAAAAATCATTTAAGAGTTTAGTTTCTTTACTTTGAAAATCGAGTTTTAGTGTGGTCACACTCTCCTGAATCTCCTGTTTTTGTTTAACAGTTTGATCAACTTGATTTTGTAAAGATTTTATCTCCATTCTTAAAGCTTCTTCCTTTAAGTTTCTTTCGGTAATATATGTACACATTTGCCAATCCATTTTCTGCTCACGTTCGGTTAACTGAAATTTTGCACGTTGTTGATACATATTCACCTGATCTTTAAGAATATTAATCCTAGTAGTCAAAGTATCATCAGGCACAACCGCTGTGTATTCATCTAATTCACTCATATCATTATTAACAGAGGGTTAATCATTTGGTACAACAGACTCGACGTTAACAGAGGGTTCATCATTTGGTACAACAGACTCGACGTTGTGACTTACATATTGTTCATATGGGATAACATTTCTATTTCCCATATCAGCAGTATTTGATTCAACAACATTAGTTTGTTTTACTTTGTTATGAATCCTTTGTTCATGCATCACATTATCTACACATGCAACGGAAGATGCTCGACTAGGTACATCAGATTCTTTCTTGTGATCCACATGTTGTTGAATTGGGGTAACATTGCTGCTTTCCAAATCAACATCATATGGCGTGACAACATTAGTTTGATGTACTTCATTGAGAATCTTAGGTACATCACACGTTTCGTAAGTGTCGTACAATTTTAGTACTTCAGATATGACGGACGAGTTGGAGGAACCCGATTGTTGCGGTGATGTGACTGCAGATGATAGATTGGCCATGAAGATGGTTTGTGCAGTGGGCTCATCATCAACATCAGAATCGAAAGCATCACAATCTTCGGCCTGGAAGATATTTGGATCGTTGAGAGCTAAATCCTGAACTGGTTGATCATCCACATCGGCATCAAATGTATTCCCTTCATCACCCGCAAGAAACAGCAGTTGCTCCTCATCCAACAATACTCCATTCTCTTGTACTTGCATCAATAACATCTTATCCTTGAAGTAATCAGAGTTCTGATGACGTTTTGGTTGAGTGCAGTTCTTTGCAATGTGACCTAACCCACCACAGTTATAACACTTGGGTTGTCTTCCCTGTCCTTGATTAGCATTCCCCATCCTATTCTGAGAATTTCCCCGGACATTTTGCCTTCCTTGAAACACAACACGCCCATCTTCCACAACAGCAAGATTACGTGGGTTAGATGATGTTCTGAGTTGGTTGTTGGTTTGAGGAAGTGTACTTCTGAAATGTTGAACCAACAGTGAGACTTGGTTGGAGAGATTATCAATCCTTTTGTCAATGTGAGAGTTCCCTGAGTCTTGTTGATTATTCTTGACATTTGCAGATTGCATGGATGATTGGCCAAGGGCAGACTGATTATGTGTTGCTTGTGCAGGAGGATGACTGATTGAATCAAGTGAAGATTGGTTGAGCCCCTGAACACTGGAGAGGAGAGCAAGAGGGTCATTTGAGGGATTGAATTTTCTCTCAACTGACGATCATACATAGCATGCTTCTCATGTTGTTGCAAGTAGGCATAGAGTTGTTCATAGTTGGTGTTTCTGAGTCCTTTGTTTAGCTTCACAGCTGTGACAAACCGATCCCATTCTGGTGACATGTTGTTAACAAACTTTGAGTTGAGTTGGATGTTAGGCATTGTCATTCTGATCATTCTCATGTCATTCACAAGCTTGTGGAATCTGACATAGTAATATGTGATGTTTTCACCGGGATTCATCTTGAAGTGCTCGAATTCATCATACAACTGAGACTCACGATCTTCTTTGGTAAGTTCCGAACCAGCTAGCAGCATTTTGACATTGTCCCAAACAGCTTTGGCCTCAGTGTTGAAGTTAATGAGTTTGTAGATGTCCTTGGGTAATCCTTTTATCACAATGTTGGAAGCTCGAATATCAGCATCATAGCGTTTCTTTTCAGCTTCGTTAAGATCATTGTAAGTACGAGGTCTGTCAATTCCAAAGGTGACTGTTCCATCTTCATTGGTCGAGATAACATCTCTTGTAGTACCCATTTGAAATGGCCCTTCGTCAATCGATCTCAGAATGTTCTCCCCATTTTCCTTGCCCTAACAATACAAACGTATTCTTTGGGACCATGACTCATAGTCAGTTCTGTCGAGCATAGGAGGTCGAGTATCGGACCCAGCAGCTTGGATGTCATCAATTGAAGCCGTAGTTGTTATGGTGTAGTCTTAAACGGGATTTTACAACTCTTGAGACTTAAACCGAGAAATCGATTCTTTCCCGGGATTTTACTAAAGTCAACAGAGGAAACCGAAAGATGAAATGTGTGGATTAAACTTAGAATGAGAACTTAGATGAGTCACAATTCGTACTAGGTGTCAAGTCGCGACAAGTCAAGTGACAATATATCTAATCACGATAAGTCAAGTTGTAAGAGTAAACTCGCGACGTCCTATCACTATCAGATTAATCGAAACGACTTAAGTTGTAACAATTCACCAAGCACAAGTCGTTAACAAATCAATAAGATTCTCACAGCTTAGTTAAACGCTACACACCACCACACAATACATGCAAACTGCTGGAAATGTAGCAAACCGCTGAAATAAGCAAACCGCTGAACAAGTTAACCGCTGACTGGTGAGGTAAACGCTATAGCAGAATAAACGCTGAAATGAGGTAACCGCTGGGCAGATAACCGCTGGGCAGATAACCGCTGGAAAGATAAACGCTACTCCAATAACCGCTAAGTAAGTAACCGCTAGACACTTAACCGCTAAACACACAAACCGCCAAAAACGTACTAAACGCTAGACACTAACCGCCAGAACAGTCACTATCTAGCGGTTTGTCCTTTGTTCAAAAAATAGTAAATACTGCAAACCGCTAACCCAAACCACTAATTTAGGTGAACTAACCGCTGTCAAGAAACAACTCCGAGGAGCTAACCGCTATCAAGAAAACCAACTTAGGATCATTCAAGCTTCACACTAACGACTGAAAAAGCTAAACCAACTGAAAAACTAAGAAGATATAACACCTCTATTCACAAAAGTACATCCATAACACAAAATATATCACTAACGAGATCAACCAAGATGTTTTTCCAAGAGAAACTAAACTAACTAACCAAACACTACAAGAACTTCACCAAATCCGAATTTCCAAGGCCCTAAGATGTAACCTAGTCTCTTGATACCAATTATAGGATATCTATTAAGTCACAAACATCATAACACTCTTAGTTTGGATCGTTAGTTTAGTTAGAGAGAGAAAGTGTTGGGAGCCTTTTTCTAGAGAGAGAAAGTGAAAGAACTTGTGATATAAGGTCCAACCCTCACCCTTGCAAGGTGAGGGGTATTTATAGTTACAATGGATGAATGCCTCTACTAGGCTGTGGATCGAGCTGACAGAGGGTAAAAGACCCGACTCGACACCACAAATACTAACTAATACTAAACTACGTTCTTACTAAAATAAATACTACGAGCTACATGATGCTTAACAAATCTTGGGGTGACCGAATCTTCAATAAGAAAAACGTATTCCTAACATCATAACAAGCTACATGCATAAGATATTTACCAAACATATTAGTAAATACTAATCAATAAAAATTACAATTATATTAATAATCAAGAACCACATGCATCGCATACTACAAATCAATTGATTAAAAGGTCAACAAAACTAATAATAACATAAAATCAATAACAGATACTTAATAATCAAATGTTACAATGTCGACGGATTGTTACAGCAACGACATAAGTAATGATCAAATGTAAAAAATGGCAGAAATCATTACTGTTCCGAAAAGAAAGAGAAGGAATGGATGGAAGTGGTGATACTTGTGATTCCTAAAGTCATAAATTAATGAGCTTAAAATCTATATATCTATTATACTTACATTTGTTTGAAAATTAGAGTGTAGATATTGTAGGTGTGAAGCTACTTTAAACCAAGTAATGATTATACTGCATGAATAAATGTTGTCACTTAATATTAAATAAACAATTAACATCTTATGCTTATATACACATTTTAAATTAAATCTTAGTCATGTCATTTCATTTAAACACTTTTAATTAAAAAACATATACACACTATCAACTATAAACAAAATATATTTGCCTATACTATTATTCCTAAGCATCCATTGGAAAATATTAAATGCATTATCAACACAATAAGACATTGAAGAAGATACTTTTGTTTTTTGTTTTTGGTTATTTATTAAATGGACGTACAGACAAATCTGGACCCGAATGTTATTCTGTTGAAGTAGCTCATTCCCGCTCTCACTTCATCATGTGGGGTTAGAGAGGCCCTTTTGATGTCGTCTGCGCCAGAAGCAGCCTGAGTCTACAAATTACATAACAACATTTAATAAAATAACATACATAAAAAGAAAAGCTACACACACACACACACACACACAAACTCCCACAACTCAGTCGTCTAAACGGCTGAGTTCTCCCATTTCTACACCTAAGACGCGTCTTCATGGGGTGAGCGTAATAAGGAGCACGCGCTGAAAGTGGTGCCAAGTCAACCGAAATATTGTCAAAATTTAATATATGTTCATCAGTTTGTTAGTGATAATAATTGCACTGTTGAATTTGATCAATTTTGTTTTTTCTGTTAAGGATTTCATGACTCGTCCGGGTGCTGCTCCGAAGTGATAGCACGGGGGATCTCTTCCCGGCGGCTCCATCTCCGATTCCTCATGCCTTTCTTGTCAGTCAGCATACATGACATCAACGTCTTAGACATCCAGGAAGTGAAGTGTTACGTCGTCTTGTTTCTAATAATTTAATTTTTGTGTAATAAGGAAAAACCTCCCGTTCTATGTCATGCTTGTCAACTTGGCAAACGTGTGAGGCTTCCATTTATTAGTTTCAATACTGTGGTTACTTCTTGTTTTGACATTATTCACTCGGATGTGTGGACTTCACCCATTCCGAGTCTTTCCGGTTTTAAATACTGTGTCTTGTTCTTGGATCATTATTCACACCTTGTTTGGGTTTATCCATTGCTTAATAAATTTGATGTTTTGTCTAAATTTGTATTTTTTCGAAACTATGTTAACACTCAGTTTAAGTGTGAAATCAGGTCATTTCAGTGTGATCATGGTGGTGAATTTGACACGGTGCACTTTTCTTAGCAGGTTAAATCCGTTGAATCTCCTCCAAACCAAGATTAGAAGACGAACTCTCGTCAATTTTAGTAAGCTTGCTTTACCTGCTAAATTCTTGTTCATCAGTAATGTAATTAGATTACAGTTACATCCGATAACACCAGACACGAACCGAACACCCCAAGTAAAATGTTCCGTGTACATATTATTTGGCTATAGATTATTAGTACAAATACTCTACAATCTTACATTTCATATTATTCAACTTAATACATGCGAATTGCATGTTCAGTTAACTTTTGGATCAAGAACTCACTCTTCTATAACTTCCCTCCATTTGACCAAGAGAACTCATTCTTCTATTCCTTCCATTTCTTACACATCAAGAACTCATTCTTCTATTGCAGCTTCAAACATTCTCGATGGGTAAGCAGCATTTCATTAATCATATATTAAAAAAATAAATAAAAAATAAAAAAATCGTAGCTTTAGCTTTGTTTTATAGTAACTCAAGTTTACTGTTTTATGTACACTATGGGTTTAGTAGCATTTGATTTTAACGCATATGCAAGTGTTAGATTTTTGTGTTTAGGTGTAAAAAAGGTGTTTGGATTATCTTATTTTAAGAGCTTATAAGTTTCTATTTTGGGGTACCAAAGGGCTTGTAGCCTGAATATTCATGTGTTGTGAGATGCTCTCCAACCAAATGGTTGCGAGATAGATGAGTAAATAGAGGGGATCCCTCTTTAGGCTACCCGAGGAAAGTTGAGTTTTTTTGGCTATGATATATTCGGCTTAGCCGGTAGTATTCTTGTTGTCGCTTCTGGACCTTTCACTAGCCACTCTCCTGAGATGTTCACCCAATGAGGTTTGAACTTGGTTCTTTTCAGGCCACCTTACCACTAGGCCACCTTGAGATGGTTTGCCTTTCAAATAAATTTGTAAAGTAGAAAAGGAGGTTATGTGTTTTATACACCTTCTAAAATAGTGTTTAAATTGGCTTATAAGATTAAAAAAAAATGGGGAAGAGTAAATAAGAAGACAAGGGGTGAAGTTGTAAAGAAGCAAAATAAGCTCATATAAGCATATGATGAAGTGCTTATCGAATAAAGCAACTTATTAAGCTAATACTATTAAGCCCCTTAATTGGCTTCGTCCAAACACTTTGAGGAGCCTATTGGGTTATGATAATGTGATAAGCTAATAAGATGTGTTATATAAGTTACTTTAAAGGAACTTAATAGGAGGTTAAGCTCGCCTTCTAGACCCGAATGTCCTGCTCTCTACATGGAGACATGAAGAAGGAGACGATTGCTGCAAATGGAGAGGAGTAACATGCAACAACCAAAAAGGTCATGTTACAATGCTTGACTTGTGCGACGACTCTCATACAGGTGTTATTGGAGGTGAGGTTAGCCTTTCATTGCTTAACTTTACCTACTTGAATCATCTAAATCTTTCCTACTGTTCTTTCAGTCGAACACTCCCTCCGTTCATTTGGTCCATGACTCTGTTAACTTATCTTAACCTTATATGGAATCAATTTACAGGCTCCATCCCAAAGTCCATTGGTTCCTTGGCCGGTTTAACTTTTCTTCACCTTGGATGGAATCAGTTTGTAGGAACCATTTCCATGTTCATTGGTAACATGACCCGGTTAATTACTCTTGACCTTTCCGATAATCAGTTTATTGGCTTCATTCCCAAGTCCATTGGTTCCTTAACCGGTTTAACTAATCTTGATCTTGGTATGAATCAGTTTGTTAGAACCATTCCCATGTCCATAATTGGTAACATGACCCGGTTACTTTCTCTTGACCTTTCTTTTAATCACTTTACTGGCTCCATTCTCAAGTCCATTGGTTCCTTGGCCGGTTTAACTTTTCTTGACCTTAGAGATAATCATTTTGTTGGAACCATTCCTATGTCCATTGGTTATTTGTCAAATTCGGTAAATACGATTATGATGGTATCAGAGCCATTTCATGTTTTTTTTAGGCCTAAAGCGAAAATAAGAAATGAGACATTTTCAGCAATGATTTTTTGTTGTTAATTTAAATAATTTAAGTGATTTGTCAATAACTAGCTATATCACAAATTCGGATATCCGAAATTTGTGATGATGGTTTTATTTTAGATCCATTATTTTAAGCAATTTTTTTCAATTCGGATAACCAAAATTTCGGATAATAGTTTTATATATTCGAATATCCAAATATCTATTTTTGAATTTTTTTTATATGAGTTCCAAAACTGACATTTCACACAAAACCACACCTACAAAATTAGGTTCATGTGTGGAAGCTAGATGGGGTAATTTTGACCTATTTACCTATTAATGGGTCAATTTGAGTTATGTACATCTCAAACTGGTTGAAAGTATTCAAATGCATTAGGACCTCATAAATAGCTATACAAGAGAAGTTATTTAAACATGCTTGTCATTATAATTTCCACATTACAACATTAGTAATCCGATGAAATAAAATTAATAAGAAATAAATTTTGAATAAAATAGAGGAAAGCAAAGAGGGAATAACGAACCTTCATAGAATCTTTGATGAAATATATTGAATTACTAATTACTTCAACTAATGTTAAAGTCAACCAACCCATATGAATAATCAAAATATTTTATGCAAAATAAGACCTATCAGTAAGAAAGGCCTCACCTGCTAGATCCTTCTCGAAGTACATTGCTAAAAGACGATCCATTACAACCTTTGGCTGATGTGGGCTGTGGTTTTAGAGGTGTGGATGTGGAAATGGGTGAGCCAGAGGTGTTTGTTTTTAAAGGGAAAACACATCGCATTTTTGGGGGAAAAAGTACAATAATTGATCGAATGAGATTTGATAATACATGTTCACACTACCTCAAGATACACAACTTTGAAAATATTAAAGGGTCATCTAAGTTTACCGTAATAGTGTAATTATTGCCTTAATCCCTCCGTCAGGGGTGGCAAAAGACGGGGAAAACCAAAACCTGAGTTGGGTCGGGTTCGGAGGCGGGTTGGCGGGTATGGATGCATTATGAAAAATTTTAGCTTTTTAAAAAACCAAAACCGCACCATCGGTTTTAGAATTGGTTTAGTTTTTTGATTTTTTGAATGGATTTTCGATTTTGTTGCTCTCCCCTAATACAAAATACAGAGTAATAAAACTAAAAAATCCTAGTCTTCTTATATTTTTCAGACAATATCCTCACATTATATATATACATCAAAAAATCTTGGTCATCACTTTTGTATTCAACATGGTTTCTTGGGGTTAAAAACTTTTCTGTGGAAAACTAGAAGGGGGTGGGGTTGAATAGTTTTACATCTTTTTAATTTATTTTAAAAAACTTTTGTTGCTTATTAAAACTTTGATTCAATCTTATGTGAATTCAATTGTTGACCAATATGAACAAGTATAAGCAAGTATAATCTAATAGTGCAAATAATGTAATAAAATGAAATGAAAGATAGAGATGGAAAGATCAAACCACAACAAGCGAATTTATAGTGGTTCGGCTACAAGGACACCTTCCTTGCCCTAATCCACTCCGCGAGTACCACACTCGAGAGTTTTCTTCACTATGTCAACAAACTCCCTTATGGCGGAGAAACCTTACACACCTTGGCTTACACCAATTAACGACACTAAGCTAAATGTCGAGTTCTAATCCTAGCTAGAACTAATCTCACAACTTCTTCACAACTTCACACATTCTTCACGATATCTTCACAACTTCTTCACGCCTTCTTCACCCCTTCATAATCTCAATATCTTCACAACTATTCACAACTTCTACACTACTTCTTGGCACTACAACTAGTTACAACAATCTACTAGGGCACACAACACTTTACAATTAATCTAGCACTACTTACAAGATAATATTAACTAACATAACACTACTTCTTGGCACTACAACTAGTTACAACAATCTACTAGGGCACACAACACTTTACAATTAATCTAGCACTACTTACAAGATAATATTAACTAACACAACACTACTTCTTTATAAGATGTTGAAGGAGTGTTCTTCTTTTGCACTTGAGTGGATGAGGCTTTGGATCACATGGAAACAAAGATTTATGATTATATGATCAAAGAGTTCGAGAGAGTAAGAAGGGAGATTTAGATCAGAAATGAACCAGTATTTATAGGCAAAGCTGGGGAGCTTCAGGAGCGTGTCGGTCCCCTTAATTAAGGGGCCGGTCCCCTTAATAATTAAGGTTGCCGCCTAGTTAATTAAGGGGGCCGCCCCTTCTGAACGTTGCCTAGCTTTGTCTTTTAGTGGGGAAGGTTTTCCTGGAAAATTTTTGCCATTTTTGGTTGAAAATTTGAATTTATATATTTATGGTTAAATAAACATTTTTATTTAATACCAAAAATGATTTTCTAAAAGATATAAAATGTTTGTGACATTTTATAAAAATCTAGTGATTAAGAAAATGTTCCTTTGATCATATAATGCATTAGACACTTTGTTTATTCATACCTTAAGTGATTAAGTTGTTGAAATGAATATTTACAGCTAAATACTTGTTTACGTCATAATCTCTAGTTTAATGAGTTTACATTTTGTGATTATCAAAACATAGAGATATTGAAAAATATTAATAACGTTTTTAGGCATTATTTATATCAACATTTTTACACCCATTTGGAGTATAAATCTTCATTTTGAAGGTTGAGTTATTAACAAGCTCAAAAATTAGAAAACCCGCATTACCCAGTTGAGCACGTGTAACTACATTGCTCCATCCATTTGCAAAACAATAACTCCCCCCGATTTTTTTGATCTTTACTTTCCACTCGTGCCCTCCATTTTCCGATTGGATTATTGCGTCCTTTTGGATATTGTTCTTCAATTACAACGTGAGAAAATCAAACGGTAATGACTGAAAAAAAAAAAAANGTATAAATCTTCATTTTAAAGGTTGAGTTATTAACAAGCTCAAAAATTAGAAAACCCGCATTACCCAGTTGAGCACGTGTAACTACATTGCTCCATCCATTTGCAAAACAATAACTCCCCCCGATTTTTTTGATCTTTACTTTCCACTCGTGCCCTCCATTTTCCGATTGGATTATTGCGTCCTTTTGGATATTGTTCTTCAATTACAACGTGAGAAAAGCAAACGGTAATGAATGAAAAAAAAAAAAAAAAAAAAAAAAAAAAAAAAAAAAAAAAAAAAAAAAAAAAAAAAAAAAAAAAAAGTTTCATAAATGAATATAACAACAAAAACAAAAGACACTTAGAAACACATTAAGTGTGTGTTAAGATGATGAGAAGTACCAAGTGGGAACTAGCTGGATCAAGCAAGACTTTGAAACATGAAGGAGCCATATTGCACCTTCCAACACCTTTACAATTGATGCAAACTAAGTGCCTTTGTGATTAAAAAATAGATTTAGTGAATGTAAAATAAAGTATGATAAAGTGATGAAGGACTTCCTTTATAAAAATGGGGTGTGAGCAAAAGGAGATGCTCTTTCTTACAACATGGTTTAGGAATGGCTTTTCAGCGGTTCGAACAATTGCAAAAGATTGAATAGCCGTACGCGCTCCAGTATCTTGAAGTTAGTGGGGAGCCTCGGAACTATCTGGGCCCCCACACCTCTAACAATAGCAAAGCTAATCCTACTGAAGATATGAATAGCCGTACGCGCTCCAGTATCTTGAGTTATAGAGAACTTCCGGATCCGCTTAAGTAACCGCGTCTGCCTCAAGCTCCCCCAGAGAGGAGTATGAGAAAGGGAGGAACCCATATCCAATCTCCGCACACTTAGCCCCATACTTGACGCGCTTACGTTTTGCGGCATCAATCACCACACGACCTGACACAAAATCAATCATACCAATTTGCGTCAAGGGAGACGACCCAGTCAAATCGACACATACTTCCTGCCCTTCGTACCAGAAATAGAGTAGTATATCAGCTGGACGTAAGGCTTGCTCCCTTTCTCCACCCACCGATGTCAACCTCTTTACGGGCCGAAATCCCGAATCGAGAACATATATCAACCAGAGTATCGTGCCCCACATTATGTCGATGTTTAATACCAATAATGCCAGTGCACGATACAGCCTGGTCCCCATAAATATCCCCCGTGAAAACCTTGGAGCAAGCTGAGAACGACATCTGAACAGAGAAAAGGGGGACACCTAGTCGATAACATAATACACATCGGTAAGTACTAGCATTCATAGTCTGTCCCAACCCAGATATCGGAACCACTCTAAGCCAGTCTGAAGTGTAGTCCTCCTTTTGCGATCTCCAGAGTGCCATTTGTCGAGTAGATAGGCAAAATGTAGATTCAGCCATTTGGGTAACACGTGTGAAATATATGTCTGCCAATTTCTTCATGAGTTTGAGGGCAGCGATCTCATCCGAGTTACTTAGAAGGTCAATCTCCATTTTCTCATGGGATAATGATTTCTAAATGTATCCAACTTGCCACGTTTTACTAAGTTGTGTATGGAACTTTTAATTTTGCTAACTTGGGGTTTTGAACTTACTAATCTTTGCTATCTTGTGTACTAACTGGGTGATTAAGGGGTTTTACGATTTTTCTTGCCACGTTGGCATCCACGTTTGCATCCACGCCGGTCCTTTTTTGTTTTTTAATAATTAAATGGGTAAAATGACGAAAACACCCTTATCTTCATCTTTACACCAGATTGTTTCTTCAACATTACCACCCGAGACAAGAATTTTCTCATCAATTGCCTCTTTAAAACCTTTGACTGAGAAAACACCATCAAAAGCAAGCAACCAACCCCTGTTCTATCTATCTCTCACTGCCCACTCTTTAACAATATGCCCCTCATCTGAGTTATGCAACCCACCAAGATCACCATAAATACTTTTGATCACTCGCACCCAAAAATCATCCCCTTCTACCCAAAAATCATCCCCTTCTACCCGAATGAAAATAAATCATTTTCTTTCACTACATAAGCAGGATAAGAAATAAACCTCATCGGAACGCGTAGTTTCCCTCAAAGGCCTTAATCCAACAACACCCTGAAACAAAATTACTGATAACAACAACAAGAACAAAACCCAAAAATGTTTAAATCCACCCATAAACCCATTTAGATGAATCAAACAACAAAAACTAAGAAAACCCTTTTCTTTAATCAAAAGAACATGATCAGCTGAATTGATTGTGAATAAGAAATGACAAAGATTGTTGCTTGGAAGGGTAGTCAACGACCAAACAACTTAACAACCGAAGGGACTGGTTTTAACAAATGAGAGTGAGAGGTTAACAACCCAACAATTTGTTTGTTGTTTAATCAAAATCAACAACATCAACAACAATGAAATGAAACTAGGTAACTAAACTTTATGGTCAATTTATACTGTACATGAAGGTAAGGATGATGGTGGGGATGGCGGCAGCTCACGATGGCGTGGTGGTGTCGGCGGTTGTGTTTTTGATGTTGGTGTGGTAGCTTCGTTGCTTGATGGTGATAGATGAAGGTGATGATGATGGTGTTTGTGGTGTTGGTGGAGTACGGCAGTGGTGGCAACGACGCTACAGTAGCAGCCGGATATATGTGCGAGAGAGGTGGAGAGTGTTTACTAGGGTTAGGGTTGGAGTGGGAATAATATGGATTGGGTTTGGGATTATAAAAAAAGTAAAAGTATTATAAAAAAGAAAAAAATGGAAAACGAGATAGAATAACGGGTTTTTGTAATAATATAACGGAGTCAACACTGGGCCACCTTGCCAACTCAGCTAAAATCCTTGCCATGTGGATTGAGTACACAAGATAGCAAAGATTAGTAAGTTCAGACCCCAAGTTAGCAAAATTAAAAGTTCCACACACAACTTAGTAAAACGTGGTAAGTTAGATACATTTAGAAATCATTATCCCTTTTCACATTAAAAGCATACAAGGCCTATTCGAAGAAGGGTCCAGAAGTTACAATACCAGAATGTCTGAGGAGCCTAGTCTCTAGGCTGGCAAATTGGAGTCTAGACGCAAGGAATGCATAGTTCATGGCATCCCCTGTCGAATATACACCAAGCCCCCTAAATACAAATGGCAGGGTGGCAAGCCTCCATTGCCAATCACCAAAACCAGGTCCAAAAGCAGTAACAATGTAACATCCCGATTTATAAATAATGTAGTAACGGATATATCCATTATTTTAGTGGATTGAATAGAAAAGTCCCACTTTGACGGTATCAATAATATAGCAAGTGGGGACTTAATATGTAAACATGATATGATCTATTTTGCAAGATATGCTACTACAAGGGACTAATTGTGTTACGTGAAAAAGTAGTGGAGAATTACTATAATACCCATGGACTTATCTTAATAAAAGTCGATTCAAGGATGATTATCCTTCCCTCCCTAATTCACAATTCACAAAAAAAAAGAGCAGGAAGAAAATACTTTCTTCACTTTGAAGAATTCTTTACATATCATGTTCTTTCACAATTCAAGGTAAGTAGTTAATCATGTGTTAATTTATGATTATGAGTTATGGGGTTATGTTTAATAAGTGTATTGCATGATTTATATGATGAATTCATGGTTTATGATTCAAGGGTTATGCATATGATTATTAGGGTTATGATGGGATTATGTTTATGATCATGTTAGAGTATTTAGGAGGTGTTTATGATGATTTAGAAGCTAATCCAAACACCCCCTTAATGAGATTTTGATATATATATANATTACTATAATACCCATGGACTTATCTTAATAAAAGTCGATTCAAGGATGATTATCCTTCCCTCCCTAATTCACAATTCACAAAAAAAAAGAGCAGGAAGAAAATACTTTCTTCACTTTGAAGAATTCTTTACATATCATGTTCTTTCACAATTCAAGGTAAGTAGTTAATCATGTGTTAATTTATGATTATGAGTTATGGGGTTATGTTTAATAAGTGTATTGCATGATTTATATGATGAATTCATGGTTTATGATTCAAGGGTTATGCATATGATTATTAGGGTTATGATGGGATTATGTTTATGATCATGTTAGAGTATTTAGGAGGTGTTTATGATGATTTAGAAGCTAATCCAAACACCCCCTTAATGAGATTTTGATATATATATATATATATATATATATATATATATATATATATATATATATATATATATATATATATATATATATATATATATATATATATATATATATATATATATATATATATATATGATGTTAGATAAGTTGCTGAAATTTTCAGCAATGATTAGTCATGTTTGAAAAATCATATAAAATCGATAGTAGCTCGTATTTCATGGACGGACTTTCTGGAAAGCCTAATGACTATACTTCAGTTCTATGCTTTAAGTTTGGCATATTTAGTATAGTAGTTAAATTGGTTTAAAGTGCGACTTAGTGCAGCAAGGTCTGATTTTGAAATGTGCAGCAAACCGAACTTTAAAAATTTATACCGGATAGATTGTAGCTCTATTGGGAGCGTGCCATAACTTTTCGGAAAGGGAAAATAGTATACTTTCAAGGAAAATTAGCCTCATGAGCTGGTTATGTATTTAAGTCGGTCCAAATGATGCATTTTCAGGCTGCTGCAGAAAATCAGCAAACACTTTGTTTAGTGTTTTGATAATTACGACATGATATGATGTTTTTGCATGTCCCGGGTGATTAGATGCTATGATAGCTTATGTTCTCAACCCATATGGCTATAATTCATGTTATGAAAGTATAGAAACAAGTGACAAGACTTGGTTAGCTTAGCTCGAGTTCGCGAGCATAGTAGTGCATGTTTGACGAGATTTATGCCATAACTAGTTTATGAGTTTATGCATTATATAGTTTATGTGTGCATAGTTGCACTTATATTTGCATTACCATGTCATATTCATGCCTGGTTGTTATGTGTTAACATTATACGTGTGCATCTATCATGATATAGGTGTTCGAGGCATATTCAGAATCATTTATCTTGCATTATACGGCCCAGGTGAGTAAGATTTTCAATTAACATGTTTAGTAGATTAAGCGTGTTCAGTATGTACATATATATGCGTTATTATATCTCAAGTAATATTCAAGGCATGTATCATGTTGACCCATGTGGTCATATTTACTATCATGTTGACCCATGTGGTCATATTAAATATCATGTTGACCCGTGTGGTCATATTTAGTATCATGTTGACCAATATGGTCTTATTCAGTGTCATGTTGACCCATATGGTCATATTAACTATCATGTTGACCTGTTTGGTCATATTTAGTATCATGTTGACCCGCTTGGTCATATTAACTATCATGTTGACCTGTTTGGTCATATTAAGTATCAATTTGACCCGTTAGGTCATATTAAGTATCATGTTGACGTGTTTGGGTCGTGTTAAGCATAAGTTGACCCGTTGGGTCATATTAAGTATCATATTGACATGTTTGGACATATTAAGTATCAATTTGCCCCGTTTGGTCATATTAAGTATCATGTTGACATGTTTGGTCATGTTAAGCATATGTTGAAATGTTTGGTCATGTTAAGTATCATGTTGACATGTTTGGTCATATTAAATATCAAGTTAACCCGTTGGTCATATTAAGCATCAAGTTGACCCAATTTGACCCGTTTGGTCATATTCATTATTATCTTGACCTATTTGGCCATATTCAATATTAAGTAGACCCGATTGGTCTTACTCAGTAATACGTCATAGCTCCACCTCAGTATTATTTATAGCGCAGACTTAGTTACATGCCATAACGGTCTAAGCATTATGTTTATAGTAGTTCAGCTTTATATTATAATTCAGTTGTAGTATCAAGTTATAAGTCAGTCTTGATTTATGTTATACTATAATTTTAGTAATTAATTCAATTATAGTATCATGTCTTAATTAAGCTCGTAACCATATTATTGCTCAGTTTCTATATTCAGCTTAGTCTCAACTTAGCTCAGCTTATTATCATGTTGTAGTCAAGCAAAAGTATTTAGCTTAACCTTAATTTATATATGAATGTTATTTGCGTTTAGTAATGTGTGCAAAGTGCTTTATGCACTTTTGGCCTGCGATGCATTTATATATGCATGTCATATTCTATTAGGTATATGCTTATGCAGTTTATAAGGCGCGCCAAGTGCTTTATGTACTTAATTAGTCAGAATGGTACTTTATGCATTACTCAATGTATTTAGTACTATAAGTATACAGTCAGTTATGTGATCACATACAGTTGTTCCAGACAAAGTTGGAACTTAGACCTCCTTAGTGGAGAATCGAGCCTTATAATAGTAAGGGTTCCCAAAATCGGAACTCAAACATCCTGTAAGGATGATTAACATGTTTATATGGCTCGTCAGTTATGTATTCAGTCAGTATGTGCTTATGCACACAGCCAGTACAGTACTATAAGTACTCAGTCAGTATGTGCTTATGCACTCAGCTAGTATAGTACTATAAGTACTAATTCGGTATGTGTTTATGCACTTAGTATGTGCTTTACGCACTCACTATGTGCTTATGTACTCAGTCAGTTATGCATCAAGTATGTGCTTAGTTATGCAGTCAGTTATGCAGTCAGTTATGCACTCAGTATGCTTATGTACTCGGTCAGTAACATAGTGTATCATGTATTTAATCGGTCAGTGTCGTGCTTATGCAGTTAGTCAATATTATGCTTCATGTAGTCAGAATAGTACTATATATATATACTTATTCAGCATCATGCTTATGTTTAGTTTATGATTCAATACAGTTCCGTTATCTCACTAAGTCTTATAGAGTTACCGTTCTCAGTTTATATTTTTGTAGGTATGCAAGATGAGACCATGTACATGCTAAATGGGGCGTAATGAGTTAAATGGTGCAGCTCGCGGGTTAGGTAAGGAGCTTCTCATTTTCATCATTTGTTATCAGTTTGGAATGCCCTTATTCAAGAACCAACTTCTTTAGCAAGTTTAAAGAGTCATTGTTATGTATTTTAAAAAGGGCGCTTGAAATAAGCTCGTTGATGTAGAAAATACGCTTCCGCTAGTTTTATCAATATATACAGTTTACATATTTCTATATATATATAAAAAAAAAAAAAAAAAAAAAAAAAAAAAAAAAAAAAAAAAAAAAAAAAAAAAAAAAAAAAAAACTGGGCGTTTCAATCAATACGCTCCAGAGAGGACCAAAGTTCCGCATCAAATGAAATGTGAGCACGCTCAAAGACCCGAGGAGAACATGTGCGCATAGAGAAATATAACTTTGAGATTCCGGCACAAGCACGAAGGAGCAACAGCTCACATTGAGGGTCCTTAAGCTTAGCAACAACATCCATGAGCTCAATAGTTTTAGCGACCCTTTTCATAACAAGCTCACTGCTATTATTTTATTATTATTATTATTATTATTATTATTATTATTATTATTATTATTATTATTATTATTATTATTATTATTATTATTATTATTATTATTATTATTATTATTATTATTATTATTATTATTTTATTATGAAGATCACTTTTATTAATAGCGATGTAAAAATTTACATATAGTTGGATGGGAGTCTAGACACAAGCTGTGCTCCCACTCCTTTCTGAATACAAAAGCTTAGTCTATGAAAAATAAAAGCGCCACTCTTAGCATTATTTGAATGACTAACAGAAACAGACTTAATGCGCGAAAGTGTGCCCAAAGCCTCTGTATCGAATTCATCAAACGTAGAGAATGCGAAAGGTATGAACTTGTAACCGTTATCCTCACACTTTGACGCATATTTCTTTTTTTATCCTCTCCACAGCATTGCGCAATGCTACCTCAGGAGCCCATGAAGTCGCCCCAATACCCGCAAAGGGAGAAATTCCGGTCACATCCAAACATGCTTCTTTACCTTAGAACCAATTAAATAGCAACAAATATGCAGGTCGAAGATCCTTCCCATCCTCCGAAAGGAAACCCATAGGAGCCTCTTTACGCACCATGATCCCAACCTTAGAACATATATCAACAAGAATATCGCGCACTAGGTTATCCCAACCTTATTATTATTATTATTATTATTATTATTATTATTATTATTATTATTATTATTATTATTATTATTATTATTATTATTATTATTATTATTATTATTATTATTATTATTATTATTATTATTATTATTATTATTATTATTATTATTAATAAAAAAAAAACTAATAATAATAATAATAATAATAATAATAATAATAATAATAATAATAATAATAATAATAATAATAATAATAATAATAATAATAATAATAATAATAATAATAATAATAATAATAATAATAATAATAATAATAATAATAATTTAATTACATTTAGATCCAACTTAACACAGTTACAGAATACATCAATTACAATTTCAACATATTACAAGTACAACACATTCCAACTCTCTGAATTACAATTCATTCAAATTATAATTTCTTTGACAGATTTCAATTCCCTTCAAAACATATTCCGAACCAAACGAACCTTAAAAGTATTCAGACTGAATTACATTACATGTTACCAACCAAACTTGTGAAAAATTATCATTTATTCAAATTACAATTACTTCATTACCATTCCTTAAAAAAAAGAGGACGCTGCGTGCCGTCGCGTTGCGGCGGGGCAACGATCGTTCGAATGTATTTGCATGTAATATGGTGAATGATAATGTTTTTTTTCGAGTGACTGGTTCTATCTAACACTGCTTTGCTTTAAGACAAAGCTGACTGGATATAAATGGCATTCTTTTATGTGTTTTGTTTTCTTGTTAGTGATCCAGACTATAAATGATTGGTTAAGTACATGGTCATGTTTGTGAATAAATGTTTGTACAACAGGATGAATGGATAAGTTTCACAATGCATTGCAAATATGTAACATTGACAAAGAGCATGGTCTTAGTACATTAGCAGAAGTTAGTATAAAAGTAATGACATACATATAAAGGCCCAAAAAAAGGTGTGGGTAACCTGCAACAAAATTGTTCTATAAAGGCCCAAAAAAAAGTTAAAAAAAAAGAAAGAAAAAAATGGGCTAATGATTTGGATGGGCTGGGCTATAGTATAATGAACAGGAATGGCTGACGCAAATTTGGCGTCATTGATTGATGTTGTATTATATATAGTATAACGAGCAGGTTAGCCCGCGCGTTGCTGCGGGGCGGCCGCGTTTTGTCCAACTGTATTTTATAAACATTTAAAAAGAACTATCATGTATCAAAAAAATTGTAAAGATACGCGTTCTCTTAGCGTCTTCACACTAAGATTAATCTCTTTAGTCGTTGACACATTTGCAAAGCGAAGACTACTAAGCCAAATCACCTTTTGAAGACCCTATTTTATGAAATTAGATTTTACAATTTTGCAGACCTACCCAATCGAGAGGAACCACGACTTCATCCGAATATCCAAGCATTGTTGATACTAGTCGTAAGAACAAAACCGACTTCAAACCATGAATCTAAATCAACGAAAAACTAGCGGTTAACTTCTACGTATTATAAAGGTAATGATAAACTCAAAACATGTCTATGGAAGGTGATAACTCCTTCTAAAACATGTAAGCAAATGCAACGAACTAATTATGTAAAAACTACCAATTTCACTTACCATGACTCGTTGGATGTGGTTGCCTGGTATTCCCATGTGTACATCTTGGCTGTTGTCGTTCTCTTTCTTTAGTAACTGTCATGACAATACGTTTCACAAAATGTGTATAACTTAAAAGGGTGCGTACATCTTCTACAAGTAAGTCCTGGACACGAACATAAAATAGCTCATTTTGTTTCCTAACTTATCTTATACAGTAACTTAAGATACCTTGGGGTTTCTTTTGAAGGAAGTCCTGGACACGCGCCAATCAAGGTTTGAAGAGATAAGTTTGGCCGCTAAGGCTTCTTCAAAAGGGAATGACTCACTCAATGCTATGCAATGTGACAACAATTGTTAGTGTGCATAAACACATAGGCATTGCTACTATACAATACAAAGGTTGTTTACATACCGTGATCACCATGAGCAATAAGAGACATGTTACAGATGTTATGTTTGTAATCAATGATCCTATGAGCAAGTTGACCATTTTAGCCCCCAAACTGACCCATTTTAGCACCTACTTCAGCCCCCAAACACACCCATTTCGGCCCTCAAACGCACCCAGTTTAGCTGCCATTTCGACACCTAAGCGCACCCTTTTTAGCCCCCACTTCAGCATCCAATCCCACACTCATTTAAGCCCCCAAACTATTTTTAGAAAATCAAATTTCCATGGTTTGGATCCATTTTCCCCATTTCTCTCAAGCTTACAAAATAGCTTTAGAGCTATTTTTACCTTCTTCATGGCTTAAATCCGAAACATGGTATCTATCTCGAAATTTTGTTCTATTAAACAATTTTACCATTATTTTCTGAAATATATACTCCCAATTTGCCCTGAAATCTAAAACATAGGTTGTACATTTCCCAATTTGTCCCGCGAAACTGATTGAAATGCACAGGAGTGATACTCTTTAACTCCTTCAAGGTCTCCTTTGGTCTGTAAAAAAACGCACACAAGTTAAAACTTTTCGTTGTTCTAAAATGCTTTCGTTCATAAACTTACCTAATAATATATTGATCGGAGTATTATTTCTGTAATCATCACATTTAAAGTAATTTGAAAAAAAGTTAATAATCTCTTTAGAAAAAAAGTTCAAAATTGTGTTCGCTGGCAACCCAATTAAACCTCACCTGAACTAAAAATGACATCTTTACACCTAAATGACGAACACCATCATATACACTCAAATGATCAATTAAACATCGCTTGGAACTCTCCAATCCAATGGGCCCTATGACCACCTAAATGACGAACACCGGCACAACTGAATAGCTTTCGTAGAGTTCTTGATCATTATCGAATTTAAGTCCTAATATTATGGTCACACCGACTTGTTTCAATACACAATATTTGTTAAATTAACAGGTAGATGGACTAAATTCACAACATACAAAAAGTGGCATAATTATGTGAAATCAGAGTAAAGTTCTATCAACTTAGGCAAAAAGATGAATTCTGGTATGCTTGTAAGAATGCAATAAGCAGTTATCCGGAACTTTTTTCAATCTTATTTGACAGATGATCATTTGGATTAATTGATACAGAATCACATACACACATACATTCATCATATGAAAATATTTAGATATAGAGCAAACAAATAGCTTGATTGACCTCAAATTTCAAAACTTTATGTGCTATTTAAAGTCAGTTTTAGTGTATGGAAAAGCTTATGAACTTTTACGTGTTGAAGATAGGGCCATTATCCAGTGTTGACACAGAAAATATTAATGTCAGAGAGGAGACTTTTATTCCATTCAAATCAAGAAAAAAATGTTCTTACAAAGGATTTTCACATAGCCCTTCTTGTATCCTCGTCCGCATCTTTGTATATGTTGAGGAAAAATTTGTTAAAAGCTGCATTGCCATCAAGTTTTTATCTTTTTCCTGAAAATAATAATAATAACAGACGCGGTTAGCCACATCACCCAGACCATGAATTGCGTCTTTAAGTCTCAACTGTCACTGGAGCCGAAATACATGTGAGTAATTGGGTCATAATCCATACCTCCTTTTTCACTTGAGCTTCAAGCTTATCCAAGTCTTTGGTTGGCTTTGATGAAGGATATTGAGGTATTTGATTATCTACATAACAAAATCTTTAACTGCTACTTGAACCAAGCATAAACAAAGAGCTGTTACACATGCGAAAGCTCCGATTCGATTCAGTTTTCATGTTGTTCAATGCTATTGCAGGCATGGTTGGTGTACTAGGGTCCTGTCGGATATGATACCCATTCTCAAGTAAAAATATCGCAACCCGTTGAACCTAAAAACATCAATAAAGTATCTATAAGGACTTGTATATCAATAGACTTCATACATTGTTATGCAATAATGATTTGTAAATGATATATACCATAAAAACTAAAAACATTAACTGTTACCTATGTATTTTCTGTAGATAAGGTTTCGCATGCAAAACTCAACTGTAACGATTACTACAATATTTTTTTGACCAATAAATGAGTAATATCATTGCCCCGTTACATCGTTATATATTCAATAAATTTCCTATCCAGTGTACGAGCCTATTCCTAAATTCTATTTCCTTGTTGTGACCCAAATTTTATCATGGTTTTGCTACGGTTTTAGATGGCTAAATATTGATACGATTAAACAAATTATCATTTTAGAGCAGAAATGAAATTAATACCTGAAGCATTACGTATCTTTCAGTTTCGCTGCAAACAGAAAATAGATTATGTGAGTAGTTAGTCGTCCACGTCTAAGTCTTAAAGTGCAACATCTCAACTGATTTCCCAAACCTTCATCAAACCGACGTAATCCTGTAAAAAAGATGTTCAACAATTGTTAAAACCAACCACTACAATCAAGTTAGCAACTTTATCCGCTTTTTAACTCCAAACATCATACAAACCTAAAATTACACACTTTTTTTACACTTGCAATTCTAACAAAGGTACCATTTGTCACTTAAAAACTTCATAATAATCATATCTTTTTTTCCCTTTTGTTTTAAGTAACGACAGACTCGATCTAAAATCAGGCGACACAAATAAATAAGATTTATAAAATTTGGTTAATTTCACATAATCAAAACCTATTGTTAACCCGAAGAGTAATTAACAAAAAACTGCCAAAACCCACTAAAAGTCTAGATTATACTTAACCAAAATGAATTCAACACACCAAAGGCCAGACCAAAGGTTATTGCAATTACACGGCAAGGGCCACACCATGAAGCACTGAAATCCACAACCACCTTTCAACATAAACTTTCATTTGTTAATGTCATTCCAAGTAGCCATTTTCACCATAGAAACATAACAAATCAAAATTGATATCTTGTGGAGTTCAACATGTTTTACCCTTAATTTCGGAAAGAACAGAAATGCAGAAAGAAAAAAAAATGGCATACCACATTCCAACTGAATAAGCATATCATGTTCCGATTCAACATATTTTTCCTCACCATCTTCTTCTTTTTCCTTAGGATTGATCAATGAATAAATACTGCATGATTTAATGCCTTTTTTCTTTACCCACTATGCTTGTTTTTTTTTTTTTTTTTTTTCTGATTCGTTTTCTCTCCGGCAAGTGTTTTTTCTGCCCGTTAGTGGATAAGGTGGACCATAGGTAGACGAGAAATTATAAATATAAAACATGGTCAGAAATCCTGCATCACTGATGCAGATCCAAAGTGATGCGGTTTCCGCTGCGCGAGCCGCTGTTCGGATTCCGCATGAGCATAAGAAAAAGGTTTACTAACTGTTATTTCCTATATTTTGCTTTTTAAGTTTAGATAAACAGGAATTGTTGCTGATTAAGTATTTTGCGGTTACGGATTCGTATTAACTTAATTTTGATATAGATGATGATGTTTGAATGAAAAGTTACTGTTTGCTAAGCATTTTTCAATGAATATTTTGTTCTCAGAAAAGTTGTAATATTGAAGAGCTTGAATCCATATGTGCTTATTACATGAGAACAAGTTTTCTTATTTTAACAAAAATATACTACATTTGTCAATTACAATTTTTGATAGGAAAAAGAGCTACCTTTTGACCTTTATTATCCGGAATGTATGAAACACAATTATTTAACAAGTTATGATAACAACTTGCAACAAATAATTGGACTTCGATAGAAACCTCTCCAATAAACAGGTTGAAACACTCGTCATCCAAAGTCACAAAGTTAATACCAACACCCTTTTGAAACTCACTTCTAAAAACTTTGCAATTGTTTGTAGAACCCGATTCAAAATTATAACTGCTTATTAGTTTCTATGACGAAAAAATATCACAAATGGACCTAACAAACCTATATGGATTTTAAATAAAACTTTACAAAAGAAAACTAAACGCCCTACTCGTCGTAAATAAAATAGTTTAACTTTTTGGTCAACTATCTTTTGAAGTCGGTCAGGTCCAACCCAACCCAGCCCAACACAAATATTCTAACACAACAAACCCTAATTCTTCTCATATCTCCCTAAGTTTACGCAGTCACACACCTCTCTCGTTTCTTTCTTCCTCAGTTACCAAACACAAAGGTAAAATCGATCTTTCTTCTTCATTTATTGCTCATTTAATATTTCTTCTATTTATTACTACTCATTTAATAATCCATCTTTCTTCATTTATTACTTATATCTTTACTTTTTTTTTTCTTTTAACCTAGATGGCTGCTGCTATTGACGAAGTAATCTTAGACCAAAATAACAATATTTTTTTCTTTCAAACAGAAAATAGATCATGTGAGTAGTTAGCCGTCCACGTCCAAGTCTTAAAGTGCAACATCTCAACTGATTTCCCAAACCTTCATCAAACCGACGTAATCCTGTAAAAAAAGATGTTCAACAATTATTAAAACCAACAACTATAATCAAGTTAGCAACTTTATCCGCTTTTTAACTCCAAACATCATACAAACCTAAAATTACACACTTTTTTTACACTTGCAATTCTAACAAAGGTATCATTTGTCACTTAAAAACTTCATAATAATCATATCTTTTTTTCGCTTTTGTTTTAAGTAACCACATACTCGATCTAAAAACAGGCGACACAAATAAATAAGATTTATAAAATTTGGTTAATTTCACATAATCATAACCTATTGTTAACCCGAAGAGTACTTAACAAAAAACTGCCAAAACCCACGAATAGTCTAGATTATACTTAACTAAAATGAATTCAACACACCAAGGGCCACACCAAAGGCTATTGCAATTACACGACAAGGGCCACACCATGAAGCACTGAAATCCACAACCACCTTTCAACATAAACTTTCATTTGTTAATGTCATTCCAAGTAGCCATTTTCACCATAGAAACATAAAAAATCAAAATTTATATCTTGTGGAGTTCAACATGTTTTACCCTTAATTTCGGAAAGAACAGAAATGCAGAAAGAAAAAAAATGGCATACCACATTCCAACTGAATAAGCAAATCATGTTCCGATTCAAGTTATTTTTCCTCACCATCTTCTTCTTTTTCATTCGGATTGATCAATGAATAAATACTGCATGATTTAATGCCTTTTTCTTTACCAACTATGATTATTTTTTTTCTGATTCGTTTTCTCTCCGGCGAGTGTGTTTTCTGCCCGTAAGTGCATAAGGTGGACCATAGGTAGACGAGAAATTATAAATATAAAACATGGTCAGATATCCTGCATCACTGATGCAGATCCAAAGTGATGCGGTTTCCGCTGCGCGAGCCGCTGTTCGGATTCCGCATAAGCATAAGAAAAAGGTTTTACTAACTGTTATTGCCTATATTTTGCTTTTTAAGTTTAGATAAAGAGGAATTGTTGCTGATTAAGTATTTTGCTAACTGTTGTTGCGATATTTTGCGGTTTCGGATTCGTCTTACCTTAATTTTTATATAGATGATGATGTTTGAATGAAAAGTTACTGTTTGCTAAGCATTTTCAATGAATATTTTGTTCTCAGAGAAGTTGTAATATTGAAGAGCTTGAATCAATATGTGCTTATTACATGAGAACAAGTTGTCTTATTTTAACAAAAATATACTACATTTGTCAATTACAATTTTTGATAGGAAAAATAGCTACCTTTTGACTTTTATTATCCGGAATGTATGAAACACAATTATTTAACAAGTTATGATAACAATTTGCAACAAATAATTGGACATCGATAGAAACCTCTCCAACAAACAGGTCGAAACACTTGTCATCCAAAGTCACAAAGTTAATACCAACACCCTTTGGAAACTCACTTCTAAAAACTTTGCAATTGTTAGTAGAACCCGATTCAAAATTATAACTGCTTATTAGTTTCTATGACGACAAAATATCACAAATGGACCTAACAAACATATATGGATTTTAAATAAAACTTTACAAAAGAAAACTAAACGCCCTACTCGTCGTAAATAAAATAGTTTAACTTTTTGGTCAACTATCTTTTGAAGTCGGTCAGGTCCAACCCAACCTAACCCAACCCAAATATTCTAATACAACAAACCCTAATTCTTCTCATATCTCCCTAAGTTTACGCAGTCACACACCTCTCTCGTTTCTTTCTTCCTCAGTTACCAAACACAAATGTAAAATCGATCTTTCTTCTTCATTTATTGCTCTTTCAATATTTCTTCTATTTATTACTACTCATTTAATAATCCATCTTTCTTCATTTATTACTTATATCTTTACTTTTTTTTTCTTTTAACCTAGATGGCTGCTGCTATTGTCGAAGTAATCTTAGACCAAAATAACAATATTTTTTTCTTTCAAACAGAAAATAGATCACGTGAGTAGTTAGCCGTCCACGTCCAAGTCTTAAAGTGCAACATCTCAATTGATTTCCCAAACCTTCATCAAACCGACGTAATCCTGTAAAAAAGATGTTCAACAATTATTAAAACCAACCACTACAATCAAGTTAGCAACTTTATCCGCTTTTTAACTCCAAACATCATACAAACCTAAAATTACACACTTTTTTTACACTTGCAATTCTAACAAAGGTACCATTTGTCACTTAAAAACTTCATAATAATCATATCTTTTTTTCCCTTTTGTTTTAGGTAACCGCAGACTCGATCTAAAATCCGGCGACACAAATAAATAAGATTTATAAAATTTTGTTATTTCACATAATCAAAACCTATTGTTATCCCGAAGAGTAATTAACAAAAAACTACCTAAACCCACTAAAATTCTAGATTATACTTAACCAAAATGAATTCAACACACCAAGGGCCACACCAAAGGCTATTGCAATTACACGGCAAGGGCCACACCATGAAGCACTGAAATCCACAACCACCTTTCAACATAAACTTTCATTTGTTAATGTCATTCCAAGTAGCCATTTTCACCATAGAAACATACAACAAATCAAAATTTATATCTTGTGGAGTTCAACATGTTTTACCCTTAATTTCGGAAAGAACAGAAATGCAGAAAGAAAAAAATGGCATACCACATTCCAACTGAATAAGCAAATCATGTTCCGAACTTATTTTTCCTCACCATCTTCTTCTTTTTCCTTTGGATTGATCAATGAATAAATACTGCATGATTTAATGCCTTTTTTCTTTACCCACTATGATTGTTTTTTTTCTGATTCGTTTTCTCTCCGGCGAGTGTTTTTTCAGCCCGTTAGTGCATAAGGTGGACCATAGATAGACGAGAAATTATAAATATAAAACATGGTCAGAAATCCTGTATCACTGATGCAGATCCATAGTGATGCGGTTTCCGCTGTTCGGATTCCGCATAAGCATAAGAAAAAGGTTTACTAACCGTTATTGCCTATATTTTGCTTTTTAAGTTTAGATAAATAGGAATTGTTGCTGATTAAGTATTTTGCTAACTGTTGTTGCGATATTTTGCGGTTACGGATTCGTATTAACTTAATTTTGATATAGATGATGATGTTTGAATGAAAAGTTACTGTTTGCTAATTATTTTTAATGAATATTTTGTTCTCAGAGAAGTTGTAATATTGAAGAGCTTGAATCCATATGTGTTTATTACATGAGAACAAGTTGTCTTATTTTAATAAAAATATATTACATTTGTCAATTACAATTTTTGATAGGAAAAAGAGCTACCTTTTGACCTTTATTATTCGGAATGTATGAAACACAATTATTTAACAAGTTATGATAACAACTTGCAACAAATAATTGGACATCTATAGAAACCTCTCCAACAAACAGGTCGAAACACTCGTCATCCAAAGTCACAAAGTTAATACCAACACCCTTTTGAAACTCACTTCTAAAAACTTTGCAATTGTTTGTAGAACCCGATTCAAAATTATAACTGCTTATTAGTTTCTATGACAACAAAATATCACAAATGGACCTAACAAACCTATATGGATTTTAAACAAAACTTTACAAAAGAAAACTAAACGCCCTACTCGTCGAAAATAAAATAGTTTAACTTTTTGGTCAACTATCTTTTGAAGTCGTTCAGGTCCAACCCAACCCAACCCAACCCAACACAAATATTCTAATACAACAAACCCTAATTCTTCTCATATCTCCCTAAGTTTACGCAGTCACACACCTCTCTCGTTTCTTTCTTCCTCAGTTACCAAACACAAAGGTAAAATCGATCTTTCTTCTTCATTTATTGCTCATTTAATATTTCTTCTATTTATTACTACTCATTTAATATTCCATCTTTCTTCTTTTATTACTTATATCTTTACTTTTTTTTTCTTTTAACCTAGATGGCTGCTGCGATTGACGAAGTAATCTTAGACCAAAATAACAATATTTTTTTCTTTCAAACAGAAAATAGATCATGTGAGTAGTTAGCCGTCCACGTCCAAGTCTTAAAGTGCAACATCTCAACTGATTTCCCAAACCTTCATCAAACCGACGTAATCCTGTAAAAAAGATGTTCAACAATTATTAAAACCAACAACTACAATCAAGTTAGCAACTTTATCCGCTTTTTAACTCCAAACATCATACAAACCTAAAATTACACATTTTTTTTACACTTGCAGTTCTAACAAAGGTACCATTTGTCACTTAAAAACTTCATAATAATCATATCTTTTTTTCCCTTTTGTTTTAAGTAACCACATACTCGATCTAAAATCAAGCGACACAAATAAATAAGATTTATAAAATTTGGTTAATTTCACATAATCATAACCTATTGTTAACCCGAAGAGTAATTAACAAAAAACTGCCAAAACCCACTAAAAGTCTAGATTATACTTAACTAAAATGAATTCAACACACCAAGGGCCACACCAAAGGCTATTGCAATTACACGACAAGGGCCACACCATGAAGCACTGAAATCCACAACCACCTTTCAACATAAACTTTCATTTGTTAATGTCATTCCAAGTAGCCATTTTCACCATAGAAACATAAAAAATCAAAATTTATATCTTGTGGAGTTCAACATGTTTTACCCTTAATTTCGGAAAGAACAGAAATGCAGAAAGAAAAAAAATGGCATACCACATTCCAACTGAATAAGCAAATCATGTTCCGATTCAAGTTATTTTTCCTCACCATCTTCTTCTTTTTCATTCGGATTGATCAATGAATAAATACTGCATGATTTAATGCCTTTTTCTTTACCAACTATGATTATTTTTTTTCTGATTCGTTTTCTCTCCGGCGAGTGTGTTTTCTGCCCGTAAGTGCATAAGGTGGACCATAGGTAGACGAGAAATTATAAATATAAAACATGGTCAGATATCCTGCATCACTGATGCAGATCCAAAGTGATGCGGTTTCCGCTGCGCGAGCCGCTGTTCGGATTCCGCATAAGCATAAGAAAAAGGTTTTACTAACTGTTATTGCCTATATTTTGCTTTTTAAGTTTAGATAAAGAGGAATTGTTGCTGATTAAGTATTTTGCTAACTGTTGTTGCGATATTTTGCGGTTTCGGATTCGTCTTACCTTAATTTTTATATAGATGATGATGTTTGAATGAAAAGTTACTGTTTGCTAAGCATTTTCAATGAATATTTTGTTCTCAGAGAAGTTGTAATATTGAAGAGCTTGAATCAATATGTGCTTATTACATGAGAACAAGTTGTCTTATTTTAACAAAAATATACTACATTTGTCAATTACAATTTTTGATAGGAAAAATAGCTACCTTTTGACTTTTATTATCCGGAATGTATGAAACACAATTATTTAACAAGTTATGATAACAATTTGCAACAAATAATTGGACATCGATAGAAACCTCTCCAACAAACAGGTCGAAACACTTGTCATCCAAAGTCACAAAGTTAATACCAACACCCTTTGGAAACTCACTTCTAAAAACTTTGCAATTGTTAGTAGAACCCGATTCAAAATTATAACTGCTTATTAGTTTCTATGACGACAAAATATCACAAATGGACCTAACAAACCTATATGGATTTTAAATAAAACTTTACAAAAGAAAACTAAACGCCCTACTCGTCGTAAATAAAATAGTTTAACTTTTTGGTCAACTATCTTTTGAAGTCGGTCAGGTCCAACCCAACCTAACCCAACCCAAATATTCTAATACAACAAACCCTAATTCTTCTCATATCTCCCTAAGTTTACGCAGTCACACACCTCTCTCGTTTCTTTCTTCCTCAGTTACCAAACACAAATGTAAAATCGATCTTTCTTCTTCATTTATTGCTCTTTCAATATTTCTTCTATTTATTACTACTCATTTAATAATCCATCTTTCTTCATTTATTACTTATATCTTTACTTTTTTTTTCTTTTAACCTAGATGGCTGCTGCTATTGTCGAAGTAATCTTAGACCAAAATAACAATATTTTTTTCTTTCAAACAGAAAATAGATCACGTGAGTAGTTAGCCGTCCACGTCCAAGTCTTAAAGTGCAACATCTCAACTGATTTCCCAAACCTTCATCAAACCGACGTAATCCTGTAAAAAAGATGTTCAACAATTATTAAAACCAACCACTACAATCAAGTTAGCAACTTTATCCGCTTTTTAACTCCAAACATCATACAAACCTAAAATTACACACTTTTTTTACACTTGCAATTCTAACAAAGGTACCATTTGTCACTTAAAAACTTCATAATAATCATATCTTTTTTTCCCTTTTGTTTTAGGTAACCGCAGACTCGATCTAAAATCCGGCGACACAAATAAATAAGATTTATAAAATTTTGTTATTTCACATAATCAAAACCTATTGTTATCCCGAAGAGTAATTAACAAAAAACTACCTAAACCCACTAAAATTCTAGATTATACTTAACCAAAATGAATTCAACACACCAAGGGCCACACCAAAGGCTATTGCAATTACACGGCAAGGGCCACACCATGAAGCACTGAAATCCACAACCACCTTTCAACATAAACTTTCATTTGTTAATGTCATTCCAAGTAGCCATTTTCACCATAGAAACATACAACAAATCAAAATTTATATCTTGTGGAGTTCAACATGTTTTACCCTTAATTTCGGAAAGAACAGAAATGCAGAAAGAAAAAAATGGCATACCACATTCCAACTGAATAAGCAAATCATGTTCCGAACTTATTTTTCCTCACCATCTTCTTCTTTTTCCTTTGGATTGATCAATGAATAAATACTGCATGATTTAATGCCTTTTTTCTTTACCCACTATGATTGTTTTTTTTCTGATTCGTTTTCTCTCCGGCGAGTGTTTTTTCAGCCCGTTAGTGCATAAGGTGGACCATAGATAGACGAGAAATTATAAATATAAAACATGGTCAGAAATCCTGTATCACTGATGCAGATCCATAGTGATGCGGTTTCCGCTGTTCGGATTCCGCATAAGCATAAGAAAAAGGTTTACTAACTGTTATTGCCTATATTTTGCTTTTTAAGTTTAGATAAATAGGAATTGTTGCTGATTAAGTATTTTGCTAACTGTTGTTGCGATATTTTGCGGTTTCGGATTCGTATTAACTTAATTTTGATATAAATGATGATGTTTGAATGAAAAGTTACTGTTTGCTAATTATTTTTAATGAATATTTTGTTCTCAGAGAAGTTGTAATATTGAAGAGCTTGAATCCATATGTGTTTATTACATGAGAACAAGTTGTCTTATTTTAATAAAAATATATTACATTTGTCAATTACAATTTTTGATAGGAAAAAGAGCTACCTTTTGACCTTTATTATTCGGAATGTATGAAACACAATTATTTAACAAGTTATGATAACAACTTGCAACAAATAATTGGACATCTATAGAAACCTCTCCAACAAACAGGTCGAAACACTCGTCATCCAAAGTCACAAAGTTAATACCAACACCCTTTTGAAACTCACTTCTAAAAACTTTGCAATTGTTAGTAGAACTCGATTCAAAATTATAACTGCTTATTAGTTTCTATGACGAAAAAATATCACAAATGGACCTAACAAACCTATATGGATTTTAAACAAAACTTTACAAAAGAAAACTAAACGCCCTACTCGTCGAAAATAAAATAGTTTAACTTTTTGGTCAACTATCTTTTGAAGTCGGTCAGGTCCAACCCAACCCAACCCAACCCAACCCAAATATTCTAATACAACAAACCCTAATTCTTCTCATATCTCCCTAAGTTTACGCAGTCACACACCTCTCTCGTTTCTTTCTTCCTCAGTTACCAAACACAAAGGTAAAATCGATCTTTCTTCTTCATTTATTGCTCATTTAATATTTCTTCTATTTATTACTACTCATTTAATATTCCATCTTTCTTCATTTATTACTTATATCTTTATTTTTTTTTCTTTTAACCTAGATGGCTGCTGCTATTGACGAAGTAATCTTAGACCAAAATAACAATATTTTTTTCTTTCAAACAGAAAATAGATCATGTGAGTAGTTAGCCGTCCACGTCCAAGTCTTAAAGTGCAACATCTCAACTGATTTCCCAAACCTTCATCAAACCGACGTAATCCTGTAAAAAAGATGTTCAACAATTATTAGGCTAGGCACAGTCGTGACCTATATTGCATCATCATTCCGGCTGCCACCTCAGCTTTCTCTCTTTCAACCCATTTTCACCTCTCTCCCCACACTCGTGACCCATATTGCATTATCATTATTATTATTTAAAAAAAACATTTTTAACACTAACTTAAATTTTATTAATAAAAACCTTAACTTATATAACCGATACGAAATTGAAACGTTACATCATAGTTCAAGTAGATACATGTTTTCCATTTTACTTGCAAAGTGCCAACATGCATGCAAAAACCATATACGTGCCATTTGCAAAAACCATTTTACAAAAACATGCAACGTGGCAACATGTATACGTATGTCAACATGCAAAAACCGAATATGTATATATACCAACATTTACAAGTTTCAAGCCAAACCATTTCAAAAACCATTTCCAGCCATACCGTATGTATATATACCAACATTTACAATAGCTTTTGTTCATGGTTTCATTCAAAGGTATCTAACTTTGATCAAGTCATGCATGCTAATATTTCTTTGTCTCCAACTTAGCCAAACTACAACAAGTTCCAGCTTTTGTTCATGGCTTCTTTTGACAAGAAAGAAAGAAAAAAAAAGGGAAGAAATTTTCATTTTACATTCGGTCACCAAGGCAACCGAATCCCACATTTTTCGTCCGTCGACCGATATGCAACGTTACCTCCACAGAGGAGTCGACCGAATTGCAATTCGGTCACCTCATCCTTCGACCGAAACTTTTACGGCCCGCTGTGGGAAGCCTTAAAACCAGCCACACCAATCAAGTTAGCAACTTTATGCTCTTTTTAACTCCAAACATCATACAAACCAAAAATTACACACTTTTTTTACACTTGCAATTCTAACAAAGGTACCATTTGTCACTTAAAAACTTCATAATAATCATATCTTTTTTTTTCCCTTTTGTTTTAGGTAACCGCAGACTCGATCTAAAATCTGGCGACACAAATAAATAAGATTTATAAAATTTGGTTATTTCACATAATCAAAACCTATTGTTACCCCGAAGAGTAATTAACAAAAAACTACCTAAACCCACTAAAATTCTAGATTATACTTAACCAAAATGAATTCAACACACCAAGGGCCACACCAAAGGCTATTGCAATTACACGGCAATGGCCACACCATGAAGCACTGAAATCCACAACCACCTTTCAACATAAACTTTCATTTGTTAATGTCATTCCAAGTAGCCATTTTCACCATAGAAACATACAACAAATCAAAATTTATATCTTGTGGAGTTCAACATGTTTTACCCTTAATTTCGGAAAGAATAGAAATGCAGAAAGAAAAAAATGGCATACCACATTCTAACTGAATAAGCAAATCATGTTCCGATTCAAGTTATTTTTCCTCACCATCTTCTTCTTTTTCCTTCGGATTGATCAATGAATGAATCTGCATGATTTAATGCCTTTTTCTTTACCCACCATGATTGTTTCTTTTTTTTTTTTTTTTNTTTTTTTGTTTTTTTTTCCTCCGGCGGGGGAAGAGGGTTTGAAAAAGGTTATCTGGGTTTTGTTACTATCATTTGATGCTTCAAGAATTTTCTGGATGTATCATTCTCATTTATGAGTGTACAGATTTAGTGTCCACTTGTGCGGCTGTGTTTCCATAGTACAGAAATTAGGTCTGTTAAACATCCTTAATTACGTTTCCTCTTGTATTACGGAATCATTACGCTAAAACGGAGGTGAACAGGGAAACTCCCAGCTCGTTTCAACCAATCACGAACTTACACACATTCCACTATCATACTAAATGGGCCTCTTCATGTACTATTGCATTATTGATGGACCAATAAGGGTGTGAATTAACATAAAACGGAGGCCTTAAGATTTTACTATTTGGCCCGTTAAATTTCCATCTTTATAATATATTACAATTTCAGCAAACCAAATGGGCCTAACTTAGGGCTAAGTCTCACACTCTCACCCTCTAACCATATCCAGCCCATAATATCATTTCTTTTGTGAAATGAAATAATACATTTTATAAAAACTGACCGGAACACATAATAACAACTAAACAAACTCCGATTCAACGGAATCATCATCACCAACTGACTCTCATCAGTTCTCATGGCGGTAATTCCACCTCACAATCATTCATAACAAACTTTTTAACTGTAACTAACTAATTAATTTGAATTGATCTGTACAACAGGATTCTTCTGGAACAACGCTAATGGATCTGATTAGTTCAGATCCTACATCAGCACCACCACAGCAACAACAACAACCACCACCACCGTCTTCCACGTCAGCAGCGAGACCTGCTAGTCCGCTGTTTAGTAAACCGATCACTGATCGCAAGTCTAAAAAGTCTACTCTGATGCAGATCCAAAGTGATGCGGTTTCCGCTGCGCGAGCCGCTGTTCGGATTCCGCATAAACATAAGAAAAAGGTTTACTAACTGTTTTGCTTTTTAAGTTTAGATAAACAGGAATTGTTGCTGATTAAGTATTTTGCTAACTGTTATTGCGATATTTTGCGGTTTCGGATTCATATTTTAACTTAATTTTGATATAGATGACGTGTTGTAAGTTCAGCTGGAAATTGTTGCGAATACTCTTTTGACGGTATTTAATTAGTAGGTGTTGTTTATATCTGATATTAAGAATGAACTTAGCAAGCTGTTACTAACCTTGATCGTTTTGTGTGCGTATCTCGGTTTTGAATGATTTAGAGGTTCCAGACATGCGTTGATTTTAAATTGTTTGATTATATGTTATATAGAAAATGTGTTGTAAGTTTAGCGAATATTCTTTTGACGGAATATGTAGTATATTTATTAGGTACAAGTAGTTAGGTGCTGTTTATCTGATATTAAGAATGAGCTCGACGAGGTGTTTGTAACCTTGGATCATTTTGTATGCGTATGTCGGTTTTGACTGATTTAGAGGTTACAACTTCATTTAGACATGCGTTGATTTTGATTACATGTTATATAGAAAATGTTTTGTAATTAGTTTTAGCTGGAAATTGTTACCAACAGATTATGTAGGATATCTAATTAGGTACAAGTTCAGTTACTTTAGGATTGACTACTGCCCTTGATTACAATTTATGCTTCTTTATGTTTTGACTGATTAGGTGATGTAGGAAAATTTAAAAATACTAGTAATGCGAGACATAACAGCATTGAAGTTATAGTTTATTGGAGATTAGTATTAAGTAGGTTGAGCCAACTTCAGTTTGTTCTAGTTTATCCGACATTAGGATTGGTCTTAACGAGAGGTATGGCACTAGTGATATGGTTTGTGGCTATAATAATGAACAAATAGCCAAATAGGTGATGTTTTGCGAAGACAATATAAAAATTGTAGTAATGTGTGATGTCACAGCATCAAAATCTTGGCAATCGTTATTGCACGTAAATATATATTTGGAAATTTAATTTATATACTTAAGCAGATGATGAAGTTAGTTGAGCTGTTTTTGGTCGGTTTCAAGTTAAGGAGACCTATCACAGTAGTGATATTCTAATGTATGACGCTGATCATTTTTTATGCTACCTGATTTGACTATGGATTATTGGCTGATTCTTTGTAACTCTTTTTATTATAGCCGGTTTCATATGCACAACTTGCAAGGAGTATCCACGAATTAGCAGCTTCATCCGACCAAGTATGAGTTCCTTGCCTCAAGATGCATAAATTTTGAATTATATATCGCACTTTGTATCCGCTAGATTGTAGCTTTTGTGTTGCATTTGTGCAGAAAAAGTCCCAAAGACAGTTGGTTCATCATGTTTTCCCGAAGCTTGCTGTGTACAACTCTGTTGATCCGTCTCTCGCTCCTTCTCTTCTTATGGTATGAACTTACTTGCATATACAACCCTCTTTTAAAATATGTATATTTGGAAGATTGTTGATAAGTTAAAACTTGTGTGACTCTTCATGAAGCACATCATGATGCCATACACCCTCCAAACTTCAATTGTTTTCCTTAAAATCAAATTTTCTAAACATTTTCACCATCTACTATAAGCCACCCCACATATGTAATAACACATATTGGACGTTAGTGAATAGTAGTTTTAACATACAATAATTAGTTTTTACGAAACCCTGTATGTAAGGGCGGGCTGCTCTACATTCAGCCACATCACAGTGACCCCCGAAGCGATCTTATTCTCTAGAGATATAGTAATATGGAGAAGACAAAATTGTCTCTGTTGCATATTATGCAGTGTGTTTTATCTGTCATGTAGTCCTACACGGTGACATCGGGTATTTGTCATGTTGGGTTTGGTTGCTGATTAGTCACAATGCACAAGTAGTTCTTATTCTTGTCTTCTTTTGTGTTTCATGGTGTAGCTTGGTCAGCAATGTGAGGATAGAACTATACTACGTTATGTCTATTATTACCTAGCAAGAATATTGCCTGATACTGGAGCACAAGGTCTGACACCTGGAGGTGGGATTCCTACACCAAATTGGGATGCTTTAGCTGATATTGATGCTGTTGGTGGGGTTACTAGAGCAGATGTTGTTCCTCGAATACTAGATCGACTTTCTACAGAGTCTGTAAACAGTGAATTTGAATGTAAGCGATTCTCTAATTTAGTTTGCAATGTCATACTCTTAAAAATCATTACACACACATCTTTTGGTATCTAATTTGCCATAAATCTGAATAAAATGATTCGTTTGGCTATGGCATCCTTAGTATAAATCATTACACGAGTTTAATCTCTGACTGTAGACCTTTAAGCACAGTTCATGTCTGATTTGACTCTTGTGCCGATATGCTTGTAATATGTATTACTAGGCAGACTTTGTTTTCTATGTGACAGGAAGATAATATTTGGAATCACAGATATAGGCACGACTGGGAAAACCTCATACCTGTTTTAGATATAGACACGACTGGGATAACTATAATAATATGATATATAAGAGTAGATATCAATGATGGATTACCATAGCAAAGTTTAAGAGTCATTTTTAGATGTAACTGGAGGTAAAGAAGGAAAAATTTGCAATACTCTGCTTGGTAAACATGCAGGGTGGTCAGCTATTGCTGTTTGCCTTCACTTTTATTACATCAGCTTGGATTGTCTCATGAAATAGCAAAAAAACGTTTCCACACATTTGTAATATTGTGCCCTAGTATGTAAACATTTTGCTAAAATGACTGGAGTGGCTGATATTTAATTTTGGAAAAAAAGACGTATGTGGCAATTGCATGCCCCAGTTAATTTTCCTGCTTTGTGTCAATAAACTGAGGTAGTTGCTGTTTGATGGTATTCTATGGCTGTTTGTACCGTTCTGTGTAGGTCTGAACTAAACTAACTACACTTGGAAATTGCATATTATAATTCAATTTTCTTTTTCTACATGACCTGGCTGTCACTGGTTTCCTATGGCCATGATATGTCCTGTTGTTATAATAGCTGTAATCTGGGTAATTAAACTGTCTCATCTTCACGAAAAGTGTGATCATGTAAGATAAGTTGGACCAGAAATTAATATAAGTTGCAGGTTTATTACTGGAGTCTTCTCCTGTCCTCTGAACTATTTTTATATCAGTATGTGACGAAGAGGAATAATAATGTTTTCTAGCCTGGTGAAGCTTTATTCCTAGTATAAAAACCTCGAAAGGGTTTTGCATAGTAGCTGTTTTTGTTAAAGGATGACAATAGGAGCATACATATAGACATAGGGTTTACACATAGGTTCCCTCTAAGCTATGTGAAGTACAATTACGTATATCTAGTTAACCTGTCTATTCTGACTGGTTAAGGCATTTTCTCTGCTAAAAGAAAAATAGGAAAAAGATCTAGGGATTCCTCATTGGTCTTCAACTGGTGGGGTGGTCATGTAATCTACCTCAGTTTTATATACTATATTTTCATTATATTATCTACTTAATGTTTCTTTTCTTCTCTTTAAGTTCATGCACGAAGGCTTCAAGCACTGAAGGCTCTTACATATGCTTCTGACAGTCCTGAGATCTTGCCAAAGCTGTATGAAATTGTATTCGGTATCCTTGATAAGGTTTGTTCATATAAACTTCTATAATTTGTACACTATTTTAAATATTCTTGTATTTTTATTATATTAGATGACTTTCAATAGATTGTGATATAAATTTTGTTGCTTGTTTATGCTGTTGATCAGGTTGCTGATACACCTGATAAGCGTAAGAAAGGCATATTTGGGGCAAAAGGCGGTGACAAAGAGGTAATTCTGAATCTTAGGCGTGTGCATTGCTTCGCCCTTAAGCATTCAATGAATGTTAATGCTCATTTTCTTTTTATGTCAAAATGCAAGATACCATTATCAGGAATATGCCCATTTATATGGATTGCAAACGACATTTCTGACAAATTAAAATTTGTTATGTACTAGACAATATTTTGGATGATTATTTTAAGCCCTCCCCGGTCTGTTGGTGAATTTATTTATTTATTTATTTACCCCGACTCACTATCCCAGGGCGACTACCCTTTTGGATAGCCCGGAGTCATCGCAGGTGAACCTCCGTGGCCACTTGGGGATTTTTTTGATGACTTTTTTGAGATTTTTAAATGTGCTGACTATAGTTCTAGTTTGAAGAATACATCCATAAACTCATTTGACTGAAAGTAATTAAGATTTTATAGTTATAGCTGACCTCTTAAAGAAACCATGCTGCTGTGATGGGAAGGTTGCATGAAGGATACACAAAGGTCTTGTGAGTGTTGCATCTGGCTTGAGGGACAGTGAGGGAGAGTTTTGACCTTATACATGGTATGGGACAAAAGTCAAGATTAGGCAATTAATTAGTAGGCTTTGATCCCTCAATGATATAAGACAGAGATGCCTGTTCTTCAAAGTTGGCATGCAAAAGAAGTTTACTGTTTTAACTCTTACATAGAAGAATCAACAATTCGATGTCTTTCTAGGAACATGTAAGAATGTGTTACAAATGTTAGTTAAGATGAGATTATACATCAAAATTCATTACAAGTAGGGTTGTAGACTGATTATGAAGGCAGTTACGTCACCCCTTTAGTTTTCATTGATTCATTAATCTTTAACATCTTTACGGTCATGCACATATATAGATAGATTTTAGGGCAATTTGCTGTTGAATTAGTCTATATAGAAGAGAGGGATGAGTGTGTGTCTGCATAGGAGATAGAGATTTGAGAGCAAGGGCATACCCAATTTTCAATTGCTTTGATTTGTTTTTGCATGCTAATTGTTTCTTTTCATCTAAGATAATCGATCTACATCAATACCAATTTATAGCTGTTCACATTACACTGCCTATTGTACTGTCAACTAGAGAGTGACTAGTCGCTGTTTTATGGTATTCAGTGTAATGATAAGCAACTGAGTAGTCACTGCAGTTGGTTCCATAAGTCTTATCTTCTCTATTACAAAACAGTTGTTTGTCCCCATGTTTTTCATGTATCTCACTAAGTCCAGTTTAGCTTAATTCTTCACTTATGCTCGAGCATTTATTTGTGCCATTGAGGTGGTTCTTGTAGTAGGATGCATTATTCAATCCCGTGACAAGTTCCTTCAAGCTAGCGACCCATCACGTCTAAACATTTAGAGTCCATGCTTTTTTTCTTTTTAACAATTAAACTACACAGGTCATAACATATTGCGCTCACCTATATATATTTAATTTAATGATTTCCTTACTAATTTTAATTTTGATGATCAGTCTATAATCCGAAGTAATCTCCAATACGGCGCCATAAGTGCATTAAGAAGACTTCCGTTGGATCCAGGAAACCCGATATTTCTTCATCGTGCTGTGCAGGGGTTAGTTTGTTTCTTTTCTCTTTTAAACATTTGGATCTGCTGATAATTTCTTGGCCTCTTAGCATCATTGATAATAGCTTGATTCCATAATTTTCATTGTTTGGTGATTTTTATGATGAGTGAGCGGTTTATATATTACTATTTAAAGCAACTACCAATGTAAACAGCATTATGCTTAATTATGTGTCTGTTAATAATCATCAGTGATGTATATCTATATTAGAAACACCGAAGGTCTGAACTGATGATTCCTCTGGCTCTTTTTTTAACTGGTGTAAAGTTTCTTATCTTCTTTAACTGTATATCAGCAGCATGACATGTATTTTAATAAAATATCATTTAACCTTTCAGGAGTAAGTAGTTCTTCATTAGGTATTGTATCTTTGTAGTATGCTACATATTGAATCTTTGTACTTTGTAGTATTGTTAGTTTGTTACTAAAATAATTCACTCTAAATAAATGTCATATTGACTGCAGAGTTTCGTTTGCTGATCCAGTGGCTGTTAGACATTCCTTGGAGATTATCTCTGAGCTAGCTACAAGAGATCCTTATGCTGTTGCAATGGCTTTAGGTACTTCTAGTAGATTAAAAGTTTTAAACCATGAAGTTTAATGATTCCTGTGTGTTTCTTTTTCTATAACTGAAGCATATACACTTGATTTTATCACATACAACATGATATTGTATTGAAAAATCTAACTGATCATGATTTTTCTGTGCATGCTTTGTGGCTGAAAAACATGTTCTGATGCGCGTAATATTATCTGCCCACATCTTTCTCATATTTTGTATTCTGATTTCTAAGCTAGATTTAATGTTCTATGAAATTTATGCAATAAGGGTATTGGACATTAAAGAAGTCTCCACAAATTATGAGCTCATTTGTACGTAAGCCTCATAAGTGGTATAGATGCTACCAATAATGCTCAATATAGTGAGTTAAACATTTGATTTGACTCATTCGTAAGTTGGCAATCTAGCTTAACAGTGAACAAGTGGAGTTATTCCGAGAAATACGGTGACCTTTACTGGTGTAACATCTCACCATAGGTGGAATATTTTTATTTCTTTGACACAAGGATTCTAGGAGTCACTATTGGCAACACAACGATGGATCTTGATTCTAGTGTCCCCAATAACTAGGCTGTAGAACAAACATAACTGCAGCAACCAAGCCTTAAGTTGCAAACAAGTTGGGGGTAGGCTGCAGTCGAGCAAACTGATGCAGATGAATATATCAAAAAAATAATAATAATAATAAAAGAAAAAAAAAAAAAATCTAGAACATGTAAGCGGATCGAAAAACATTGTAACTTATTTGTCTAACTAAATTGGTTCCACCTAACTCTAAATTAATTAAATTTCTTTTGACTGTATTCTTTTTGAATCAAGAACGTGTTACATGGTCATATCTGAAAAGATGTGAACGCAGGACTATGTTATAAGGGAATTGATTTGCACACTTTGCAAATTTATTGGGACACTCCATATGTGCACTAAATACTTGTACAATATTAACTATTCTGCTTCAACTGCTTGTACCTTGAGTGTGCAAATAACTTTTTTGAGTGTGCAAATCATTAGCCATGTTATAAGTACTAAAATAAAGAAATAGAAACACGACCTATAATTTCATCATGGTGTAAAAAACTGCATGTTTTAAACTCCGGGGCAACGCAGGTATATTGGGCAAACAACCTCGTTAGACATATTTCAAAGCTTTTGGAGTGGACTGATGGGTTCTTCATATTTATGCTGTTAATGATATTGTATAACATTGTTGAGATGGAACAAAGACGATTTTTCAGAAAAGAATAGCTTAAGATAGTCCCTTGTGGTAGATAAGTTCATAGCTTTAATACACATTTAACAAGATCATGCATCCCATTCTTGATTGTTTGACTTGGTTGGTCTTTTGGTGTGGTGATGTGATGATATTGTGCATACGATTCTACTTCTGTTCCATATTTATGTTTACCTTATAGAATTCCATCATCTTACTTTCAATGTACGGATCAATATTTTACACGTTTGTAATATTTGTTTGCTTGTTTAATCGCAGGGAAGCTCGCCCAGCCTGGTGGTAAGTTGGAAAATGTGCTCTTTTGTCAATATTGTCATCACAAAATCTACAACTAAAATTTGTGGATTTTATATCACTCAGGAGCTCTGCAGGATGTTTTGCATTTACATGATGTGCTTGCTAGAGTTGCTTTGGCCAGATTGTGCCATTCAATATCTAGAGCTAAGTCACTGGAGGGTATGTGTTGCTGATATTGCCAACTTCTTTAATTGAAAATAACTGTAACCAAGTTCTGAATTTTGTTTTTTATTTTTTCATAGAAAGGCCAGACATTAAATCCCAGTTTACCTCTTTGCTGTATCAACTCCTCCTTGATCCCAGTGACAGAGTTTGTTTTGAGGCTATCCTTTGCGTACTAGGGAAATCCGACACTGGTGACAGGTACTTTGTTCATTAATCCTGAAGGCGTAAATTTTGACTCAGTTATATGATTGTGTTAAATGGGCCAAGCAAGTAAAAAAAACCACTAATAGGAAATGGTTCAAATCGGTCAAAAGTTGTCCGCGGTTTTATTTTAGTGGCATAAAAGCTTGCAAGTAATTTTATTCACAAATTTAGATTGTGAATGCTGCGTTCTTCTTCTTATGCTCGTTTGGGGAGGGTTGCCCATGTCTCTGGCTGATATGCAGAATGACATTGTAAGTAGGCATTCTTTGCTTGTTGGAATTTTTGCTAATAATCTGTCTCTTACAGGACTGAAGAGCGAGCTCTTGGGTGGTATCGTCTAACAAGGGAAGTTCTTAAGGCTCCTGAAGCACCTTCTGTGAAGGACAAGGATAAAGCTTCAAAGAGACGCCCACAGCTCCTTATTAAACTTGTGATGAGAAGGTGACCGTGCTTACTTTCTATGAATTATTTGTCTTTTACAATTCATTATAGGTGGCAAAATGGTCAGGTTGGGTGGCCTGGAATGGGTTTATACCTTATCTTTTGGAATGGGTCTTAACCTTCGTCGACCCATGCATAAGTGAATAGGCTGACATTGGCAACTCTAAATATTATTCTAGTCATTGTTGGTCCATCAGGAAGTGTAATGAAAGTCGATGGAAGCAACCACGTGACCTAGCATTTCATTGAATTGGGTCTTGATGTGGTCATATCAGTGATGGTTCTCGTTAGGGGCGTCAAAAAGCCCGACCCGACCCGAACCTGATTAATAATATCCGGGTCGGGTTACTTGGGTGAAAAAAATTTATTTGGGTTATTCGGGTCGACCCGAGTAACCCGAGTACTAAATAAGGTTGGGTATCGGGTTGAAAATATTTGGCTAATTATAAGGTTGGGTATCGGTTCAACCCGAGTAACCCGAGTACTAAATAAGGTTGACCCGTTTGACCCGAATAAGAGTTTTTTTATATATATATATATATATATATATATATATATATATATATATATATATATATATTTTTTCCTTTATTTTTATAAAGGGATATATATGCAATTGCCCCTATTATAAATTATCTATCTAAAATAGAACAAACAGGCAATTTTATAACCAGTCTACTCATATCCGGGTTGACCAAATGAACCCGACCCGCATTCACTCGAACCCGACTAACCCGAGTTCAAATACGGTCGGGTTCAGGTATGTTATTTTACCCTCAACCAGAAACCGACCAACCCGACCCGTCTTGTTCACCATGATGTATATTGATTTTATTAAGGTTAGGGATTCACCATATTTAATGGTGCAACTAGGGAACCATGATTCAGTGGTGCAGTGTATACAGTGTTGTAGGTTTTGTTGATGATTTCTGTTCATTTTGGTTCAATTCTGTCTTGGTTAATCATTTTGGTTCGATTCTGTCTTGGTTAATTTGTTTTCCTCTCAGATCATGTCTTTCTTTTGCTTCTCGGTCGTTTGTAGTATTATTACAAAGCTTTATTTATTCATATATTATGATATCAAAATCAAAATTAACCGAATGAAGTCGTCATTTTATGTTTCATGTTTTTATCTTGTATCTTTCACCAGTACAAATGAAAACCACCTTGTTTTTCAATTAATTATAAAAATAAGCTGGAAGTGTCTTAGCTAAGTTACGATGCTTTTAGTCTTTTTGACTACATGTCTTGACAAATGTTGCAACTATTACAGTCACGGTGAAACTTCGGAACTTGGAACTGATTGAAACCGAATTTATGTGTACTTCTTTTCGTGGACAAAAGCTTTTGACATAGATATCTGATTGATTTTGTCTTACACTTGATGTAGAAAGTAATGGTGTATTTGTAATTAATTATACTTGCAGAACCTCACCATTGTCCTCTCAATATGTTTCAGATTGGAGAGTTCTTTTCGTAGTTTCTCCCGGCCTGTACTTCATGCAGCTGCTAGGGTTGTGCAGGAGATGGGGAAAAGTCGTGCAGCTGCTTTATCTTTGGGTCTACATGACATTGATGAAGGAGGAGATGTTAATACATTTTCCCAAAATAATGAGCAGGAAGACGGGAAATCTCAATTTGAAGGTAACTGGATAAGCGCTTTATCTTTGGGTCTACATGATTCATACAAATGTTCCAGTATCCCGTTTAACAGATGCCTCTTAGGCAATCTGAAGCTGTATAGTAAATTGGATAAGCGCCAAGTTAGGTTATTCGTACTACCATTGGAAGTATCTGGTCGTTTCATAGTTGAACATATGTCTTTGGTTTGGTGGTCACGCAAGTATATTCATCTTAGGAAGCATTACACATGTCATTGCCTTTTCTTTGTTGCTTCTTTTGCACTCTTTTTAGGTCTTCGACTCATTCATTCTATGTTAAACGGGACAGGTGACAAAGATACAGTTGCAAGTCTATTGGCGTCCTTAATGGAAGTGGTGCGTACCACTGTGGCATGTGAATGTGTTTATGTACGTGCAATGGTGATTAAAGCACTAATATGGATGCAAAGCCCACAAGAAACTTTTGCTGAACTAGAATCAATGATTGCATCAGAGCTTTCTGATCCTGCCTGGTCGGCTTCATTATTGAATGACATTTTGCTCACTTTGCATGCACGTTTCAAGGTAAATGGCTCACTACAATTGGTCATCAGTTTTGACTTGATATTTTATTTCATCTTTTTTGAGCCCGTTATGATCCGGTCACATGTTGACTATCTTTACGTCTCTAATGGTTTTCCTGTATCTAAAATTTCCTGACTGGGTCCCTCTAGATGGGGCATATGGTTGGTCTTAGCTGACTTGGTGGAGGGAGCTAGAACTGTATTTAAATTTTCTGGACATGGTAGTAATTAAAAATTCCATTTTGAGCCAAAGATAAGGATGATTCTTTGTTACCACCTCCCATTTTGTGATTGATCAATGCATAATAGTGATATAAGAGAGTCAAAGTGATGTACTACCGACTTTTTTTTCTGTAGTTCTGCTTCTATGTACGCCAACACCCTCATTAACTCTTTAGGCGGATGTCTTCCAGTGAATTATTTGATAAGCCCATGACGTGACCACGTAGTATCAGATTTTTTGCATGATGTTATTAATTTTCTTCGCAAGCTGTTATCTTTCCTTTTTCTGCCATATATTTAGTTTGACTTGCTCTACTCTTATATTTTCTTTTCTGTCCTGTAATACTTCCTTATAGGCTACTCCAGATATGGCAGTTACACTACTTGAAATCGCAAGAGTATTTGCTACCAAAGTCCCAGGGAAAATTGATGCTGATGTGCTGCAACTACTATGGAAGGTAGGTTTTTCTATGATAATCCCAATGATATTGCATAAAATTTTTCAGCATTTTTTAAATCAGTCTCTTGATTCATGTTCAGACATGCCTGGTTGGAGCTGGTCCTGATGGTAAACATACAGCTCTTGAAGCTGTCACAATTGTTCTTGATCTGCCACCTCCGCAGCCTGGTTCAATGGCTGGGCTCACATCAATTGATAGGGTATTTGCATCTGATCCAAAGTCAGCTTTGGCTTTACAGAGACTAGTCCAAGCAGCGGTAAGGAGCAAATCCTTTCAAATGCATATTCAGTGAGTTCACAAATGATTTATCATTGATTATATTTTGTATTGTTTTGATAAAATATCTGCAGGTTTGGTTCCTTGGTGAAAATGCAAATTATGCTGCATCTGAGTATGCTTGGGAATCAGCAACCCCTCCTGGCACCGCACTGATGATGCTAGATGCAGATAAAATGGTTGCAGCTGCTAGTTCTCGAAATCCAACTCTAGCTAATGCTCTCACTCGACTGCAGCGATGTGCTTTTATTGGCAGCTGGGAGGTACATGTCTAAAATTGAATCTTTTTCATGTCTCAGTCATTCAGTTACTAGCCATGCTCATTCTTTTCACACACTGATACAAATATATAGCTATAGTACGTATTTGCGAATTTCTCATTCATGTACCTACAAGTACGTTAATATTTATAAATTAATATATGCTGGAAGCAATATATATGGAACTCATGGACTGCAGACTAGTGAAGCAAGGTGGTAAATTTTTTCCAATTGTGTATATGACATTTGACATAAAAAGGAACAACAGCATATTATGAGGAAAAGAAAAAGAACTCATGAATGTACTAAATAAGTCTAAAAAGTTTGTAGATTGCTTGTTTTATGCATAATATATTACCTCCTAGTCAGGAGTGAAATTTATATCATGGTATAATTGTGCTTCTTATAGACGAGGCTTGCATCTGATGTAGAGTCAGGCATCATAATGATTTACTGATTTATCCTCGGGGTTATATGCATACTTGTGAATGATATTATAATCTCAGGTACGTATCATCGCTGCTCAAGCCCTTACGACCATGGCAATCAGATCGGGTGAGCCATATAGGATACAGATCTATGAGTTTTTACATGCTCTAGCGCAAGGGGGTGTGCAGTCTCAGTTTTCAGATATGCATATTAGTAACGGAGAGGATCAAGGTGCTAGTGGAACTGGTCTTGGATCTTTGCTTATTCCAATGCTGAAGGTCCTGGATGACATGTATAGTGCACAAGATGATCTCATAAAGTGCGTAAAAGTGATTATTTCATTAGTTTTCTGCAAATTGTGCTGTAATTGCATGTTAAATCACTGGGCAAGAGGTGGCAATTCAACCCATTTACTTATACATGGGTTGATTTGTATTGTGATTTATGTCAAATGGGTCAGCTCAAAAAGTTAACTAGAAGGGAAACGAGTCAAACAGGTTATAAGTTGACCAGATACATGTTTGGATCCTACAATTTTGTAAACCATTATATTCAAAGATTTAGATTAATTATATGAACAATTTTACTTTTACAATCAAAATTAGTCCTTTAATTATCCGTAAATATTCAAAAAAGTGTTTGCAGGCGAGGCTGTGAACCAACCTGGAATAACCCATTTTGACCCCTTATATGACCCATTACCCAAGTCATCCATCTTGGCACCTCTACGTCAAACCATACTCCAAATTGTGTAATTAGTATATTTGTAATGTGGTTGCAGGGAAGTGCGTAACCATGATAATGCCCAAAAAGAGTGGACTGATGAAGAACTGAAGAAGCTCTATGAGGCACATGAAAGGCTTCTAGATCTTGTGTCATTATTCTGTTATGTTCCAAGATCAAAGTATCTACCTTTAGGGCCAACAAGGTAAGTGACCCATATTCATATTTGTATATACTCAGTAGCTGGCTTATGCGCTTGAACTTCATTGTCTTGTGACCTTGACCTTCACTGGGCATTAATCAGATCAATATCATTGTCTCATTGAGAATGCATGATTCATAATAGTAAATATGTGACTAAGAAAAACTAATACCATTGTCATATTAGATATCATTAATAAATATAAAGATTCTTCTCGTGTAATGCTTAGACAAACATTCTTGATGTATCTGTATTTCTCTAGGCAGGCCTCATCATATAATACCTATAGACAACGCTCCCTAAACACACATTTAGGGCTCACAGGTCAACTTACCCAGATTATCTATGCAGACATCTAACTTATGTTTATTCCATTGTACAACAGTGCAAAACTTATTGAAATATATCGCAATCGGCATAATATTACTGCGTCAACTGGAATGAGAGATGCAGCTGTTGCTACAGGAATATCTGAACTCATATATGAGGCGACCAAACCAGCACCTGCTGAGCCTGACAATCTTGATGATGATCTAGTAAATGCTTGGGCTACAGGTCTTGCTGATGATGGTTTGTGGAACAATGCTCCTGCAATGAATAGGGTGAGAAATTATCTGATTGATGTTTTATTGTGTTAATTCTGTCTGTTTATGGAAGATCTAATAGTTCAGAGCAAACGAGGAATATGTTTGCTTGCTTTATTGAAGATCTCATACTGTCCTTCTGTATATAATAATGTAACTTTATCTTGCTTTCTATAGGTTAATGAGTTTCTTGCTGGGGCTGGTACTGATGCACCTGATGTTGATGACGAGAACATTATTTCTAGACCTTCCATGAGTTACGATGACATGTGGGCTAAAACTCTTCTTGAGACAGCAGAAGTTGATGTAAGACTTGTGCTGTATCTTTTGCTTGAGTGCATTCATCATTATGCAATATGATTAATTTATGTATTATCATCTTTTTGCAGGATGATGATGGGAGGTCTTCTGGATCTTCTTCTCCAGATTCAGTAGGATCAGTTGAGACATCAATTTCATCTCATTTTGGAGGAATGAACTATCCTTCATTGTTCAGTTCGAAACCATCGACTTATGGGTCTTCACAACCTACGGTATGCAGATGAAATTTGATATTTCTATTTGATGTTTTAGGTGGATAAGTTGGTAGGTTGGGTAAGATTTCAAAATGGTCAGGTCGGGTTGACCCGGAGCACCTAATGGGGTGTAAAATACAATTGCAAAAGCTATTCATATCGATGAAATCTATTTTTTACTGAATAATGTGATTTAGGAATTAGGATGTTTCATTCAATCAGACCTGTAGAGATAATATAAATGAACTCAATTCTTCACAAGGAAATGGGTCAAAATTGTCACCTTTACTTATAACCCGTAACAAGTTAACAAGGAATAATTGTTGTTATCAGGAGAAGTCAGGTACGAGTCGAAATAGGAAGCCTTCTGGTGGTTCCTCTTCTTATGAGGCCTATGGTTCTCCGGTTAGTTCTTAAACTGTGGTTAATGGACCTTAAAACTTGACTTTTCAATGTTATTCAATATATCACTCTTTCCTTTCTATAGATCAACGAAGAGCCACCTCCATACTCGTCACCTGTTCACCAGCGATTTGAGTCGTTTGAGAATCCATTGGCTGGGCAGGGGTCGAGCAGCTTTGATTCTCACGAGGAGGAACGATCTTCTTCAGGGAATGGGCAATCTGGATCCGCGCTTTATGACTTTACTGCCGGTGGTGATGATGAGGTACATTGATTAGATTTCTGGTCAACACCTTTTTTTTAGTTTAAACCAGAACTATTGACTTAAATTTCTTTTACTACAGTTGAACTTAACTGCTGGAGAAGAGGTTGAAATTGAGTATGAAGTTGACGGGTGGTTCTACGTAAGTACACATATGAAAATAAATATTTACATACCTAGTATAAAATCATCATAATATTGATATAGTCCATGTCAGAAAGCATCCTATGATGGTATGTTACAAGTCATAGTCTCACTCAATAACTGGAATTTCATGATCTTAAACTGGATTTTCTATAACTTCACCTGTGAGGGGTTATTTTATGATTTTTTCTGCTCATGAGCCTACTATTAGAGTGTTCTGTTAGTGGAAGCCTGAAGCTTTTAGCAAGCTTTTTTGGACATGTTGATTGTGGGTGTTTGGATTTGTCTTTAAAACTGATTATCTGATGCTAAAAGTTGGTTATCCGATTGTGATTATTAAGTCATAAATCGATTTCAAAACAGTCTTCCAAGCACCCAACACAGGTGTCTTTCTCTCGTTGGCTTGTTTGTATAATAGCATTCTGCAATTACGGGTATGATATCTGACATTTTGCATTTTACATGACCACAGGTGAAGAAAAAACGGCCAGGACGCGATGGAAAAATGGCCGGTCTTGTCCCAGTTTTGTATGTTAGCCAATCATGAGAAGGCACACAGCGGTTTTACCAAGTGGTTCTCACTCAATTTATTCTAATTTTACGTAATTGAGATTACTTAGGTGTAAGTGAGCTCTACAGAACAACATTAATGAGTGTAATTTTGGGTATGATAGGCATCATGTTGTGCATTATGTGTAGAAGTAAGCAGTTGTGTATTTGTTGTGTGTGCCTTCTTAGGTGTATATTTGAAAGGATACACTGTCAAAAGTTTAAGATATTTTTTTATGAAGTGCATACGATGAGCGTGTATGATTTGAATCAAACTTTTAAAAGGCTAATGTATCATTCGTTTTATCATTATAGATTTATAGATGACACTACAACAGTCGCATAATTTGTTACATCATTTTGCATGCCACTATAACAAATATATTATTTATATACTTATGTTTACACGTCCATAAGAGTCTTGCGGTATCTTTAAAAATTTGGCTTTGCTTAATGAATCACGCTTTTTTTCAGTAGCAAGTTGGTTCGGCCTAAAATAAGTTGACTTGCAAATGCGTACTACGAACCTTTTTTCCAAAAAGAAGGAAAAAAAGTAGATAATTGTCCCGATTTGAATATTTGGATACTAATGTTTAGTTGTTAACTTACAAATGTGTAAAACGAGGATTTTTATCCTCCGTGTGTTGTGGCGGGATAGCAAGAATTCTTATTTATGAGGCTTGATATCTTTATATCAGAAAAAGTGTTATATGCTAAATTAGATATCCCGGACGTAATCAACACCAAAATCAATATGCAAATGAAAAATAATGCATTACAATGTTACAACAACAATAACAATTATAAGAAACACAATCTATATACCATGTTAAATTCAAAAGGCGTGAAACTAAAAAGTTAAAATAAAAAACTGGGATATGATGCCTACTTTATAAAGTAGGGAAGTTACTTACTTTTCTTTGTAAAAAAGGGTAGGGACAGAGACTGGACTGAACTGTACATTTTGTAAACTTTTTTCAAAGAGAATGTAGTCAATTGCCTACATTTAAATGTAGGCATCATTTCCCCATAAAAAACAATACTAACAAAACAAAAGAATAAAATTAGAGGAAAAAAGTGAGCAGTTGGTGGCTTACGTGTGAAAATAACTATGATAAAAACAATATAGCGATAAATAAATAGAATTTAAAAAGAAGAAAAGAGACAAATATAAAACAAAATAAAATAAAAACCCAGCAAAATGGTGGTAGGGATTGAACGCTTGACCTTATACTCCAAGTTTACAGTTTAGACATATGCGACCAAAAGAAGAACCTAATGGATCGACCTTATTCTTAATGGATCGAACTCATCATTGGCTACTACGAAAGAAATAGGCCTTGCATTGTTGCGTGAAGTTTTACTGCACATGATTTTCCAATAATAATAATAATAATAATAATAATAATAATAATAATAATAATAATAATAATAATAATAAAAAAAGTTAAATTAAACTCAAAATAACTAATAAAATTGGACTGGTAGCTAAACCGAATGTATTAGAACGACTTTAAAATGGACCATGTGGTCTAATAGGGCTAAGGGCCAAGCCTAGTGTAACGCAGGCAGTAGTTGAGTCGCACTTTATAACATAAACCGACGATTCATTTCAAAATTAAGTATTTGAGCTCAAAACAAACCATAAAGCGGGTTTAGCTTGCCCTCCCTCCATCTTATTTTAAGTGTTCACCTTATTATTTTACTTTGTCCAAAAAAGCCGTTAACTTGCATAAAAAAATTTCAAATAGAGGTTATAATCTTTTCCTATTTTACCCTTAAATGCATTTAGGTGATGTATTAAATACATGGGTAAAATGACAATTTGTAAACTTGAATCTATATTTAGTTATTTACTACACATGATAATTTGCAGAAAATTAATTTGTAGACACTTAAATCAATGGAGGGAGTAAGAGAAATCTTCAACCGTTTGGTAAAAGGTTCATCTATGATCGTTTGTTTATATCAATTCGTCTATGTTATTTTAACACCTTAATGAACTAACATAAACAATAATATTTTCTTAACGAACGGACAACATTCGTTTCTTAACGAATTAACATGAAGACGAATTTCCGTTCATTTAAGTTTGTGTTTATTCATTTGTCCGGTTAAACTTAAACGCATGAACATAAACAAGCATTCGCCGGAGATCTACTTGTAAGAACTCAACCTAACTTGCTATCTGTATATCCATATGCATGTATTTGAGCTAGTTTTGTCGCATATATATGTCTCGTAAAGTTCTGATACAGTTTGGCAAACAAAGCATAACATTGATGGGCATTTTCAAGCTATTGGAATTCTCAAATGTTGTCGATCCTAGCTTAAGCCTGCATCAAGAAGAATTGTCGAGTTATTGAAACACATTCGAGCATAGCCCAACACCCAGGACTCACATAGTTTTTAACCTTAATACCCTTTGGCATGCTGTCCTCTAATAAGAAAAAATATGCATTCCAATTATATCCTATTTGTGGGATTAAACTACAAGCATGTACTTGGTATACAGTAGGTGATACAAAAAGGTTCCAGCAATATTTCATTCACATGATCAAAGTTTGCAGAATAACTAAACCAAAATGTTACTCATTCTGAAAGGTATACACTGTTCATTTACAAAGCATAACACTACCTATGGTAAAAAACTAAAAATGAAAGATAAAAGAAATAATAGTATCAATCAATTTGTCTCAATCATGTACTACTATTGGGACGTTAAGATCCCAAACAAATAGCGAACAAATATATTCAAGAAGCCATTTCTATTGGGGTTGGATAAAAACGGAAGAATAAATATTACCATGTTAATTATCTTTTACGCCCTGAGAATGCAGAAAACCACTGTAAAACCTGGTGATTGCCATTGATATCATATATGAGGCATTCCATCAGCATTCTTAAAAGTCAATATACATTCATTCAGCCAAAAATTTCATTTGAAATGGTCTGGTTGAATTATGGCAAGAACTTCAGGGCACGAATCTTCATTATCCTTCTGCTTCCATATCTCCCCGTTTGCATGAACAATCCACGATATTTGAGGAGAGAGTGCTGCGTACATGTCTGCAATGTTATCAGATGAGGATCAAATTTGTTAGAACAAGTACATCACAAAACATAGTACATTAGATTTCAAATTATAAGCCTGCTCAGTCTATCATAAAAAAACAATAAAACATGCTAATGTGATGAGTCATGAGCACAGACTGAAAGCACCAAGGCCTCCTTAAAGAAAAAGTAGCATGATATGAAAAATTAACTATGACTATGTCCATTTGGGTTTATGGCAGTGAGCTCACGCCTCGTGATTTAGTCAGCCTAAGGATGAGAAAATAGAGAAGCTCGACTATCTTCTTTTATGTGACAGTCGCATAAATTGATGTACACTTGACCCTACAAGCACAAAAGCATCAAGTCCAAAATATATAATAGAGTCGATTACTGCAATACCTTATGTTCTAGACGATGTTAGATATATTCTAAGTATCTTAGAGCATGAATATATGCAATTAACAGGGCAGTATCCATTGTCACATAAGATGAGTTGATTTGATTTATTTTTCTTGTTAGAATTATTTGGTTTCGTTGTTCACGCCCATACTGTATATAATATGAGTTGATTACCTCACCAAGTTAGAAAGATATTTTCCAAAAACAACTAAAGACAACAAACACACCAATCCTCATCCAAGGAACAATAATAATAAATAACACATACCACACAAAAAATCACATTGGTTTATAGGTTTACCTGAAACCGGTAGTGGATCAGGTTCTCTAGTACTGTGCAGAATCATGGTGCCAGAAAGGACGGTCATGAACCCACAAAGCACGGAAATAATTGTGCTAGCACTCTGACCTGACCAATCCTACAATGGTTAAAAGATTAGTTGCAGTTTATAATGGATATAGGAAAGCATTTATCTAATGCAATACTAAATATACCTTGAACATGATGGCACTGGCAAGGATTGTGAAAGATGTGAACATTGCATAATAAATTGGTGAAACAACAGCAGTGTTAAATGTGTCCAAAGCCTGATAAAAATCATATTGAAGGAACTTTGTCAAACTCTAAGCATCAAATCAACAAAAAAATAAAACTAAATAAAAAAATCAGCCAAAAGCTTATCATAGATACTAATTAGACACATAAATTATAGCTGCGTTTAGAAAAGCATATAGAACGTATTTTAGGTATTTATTTGTCATATGACAGTTATTGTGACAAATCTAGCACCTAAATGAATAGTAATATGTAAATGACAATCCACATTTAATAGGACATGCTGTGTATTGATCTAACAGAACCCGACAACCTTTCATGATTCCATTCAAATGTAAAAATAATGGCCAATTAATCAAGTAGAGTACTTGACTACTTATAAACTACAGGAACTATTGCAATCATCAGAGGTAAAATTTTTGTGCACATGAATGATGAGAGTTATGTGGCCATGTGTAATTGATGGAATTAGAAGAAGTAATGGAAGGATAGAGTAGTCACCAGTTTACATGTCTTCCTAGTTGATAATATCATTTACCTGATGTGAGGAGAAATAAAGACCCCGCTATCAGTTTTATAAGTCAGCAAAAATATTTGACCATGGGGAATGTAAAGTTACAAAGGGAGGTTTTATACTTGTGGCATTCTTAACAAACAAACACAGCCTGAAGATAAAAACTTGTTGCCCTGTGTTGAACTAAGACTGGATATAATTCTTTTGGGTTGTATCTTTCACCAGGTTTTATTTGTTGGCCAACGAATTTTATTACTAGTCACATTTTAGGTCAGACCTAATAATTTACTTGGTTTAATAAAGCACGCTTTTGGAGTGTCCCTAGTCCCTACTGTGGCCCACACCAGATTCAAATGTGTTCCGAATTCGCTTCTAGATTATAAAAATATGCAAAACTTTATTAAAAGACAAATCTTCTACTCAAAAGAATCTTGTGAGCAATAACACATCCAAGGGTTGGAGTTCATTGGCCTAAGTAAATATTTAGAAAGTGAAGAGTAAAACAAAAGGTTTTCAAAGTCCCTGATGTTTAATGGGCCTGGATAGCGGTTTTTGAGATATCCTACGTGATGTTAAAATCTCATAAAAGTAGTCTCTCCACAAACAATAGATATGGCCCACTGGACGTACGTGTGTAGGTTTCTTCCATAAGCTCTAAGAGTCACAAGAGACTTGCTAGGCTTGTCCGTTCATTTCAACAGTTAATGTTATTTAAAGTGGGATCACAGAAGTACAGAACATATTTTTCTGTTAAACTTAAAAATCTCTAACCATTTATGGACAAATGAAATCACAACATGGAAATGAAGGGAGCAAGGATCCAAACCTTATTTAAGTAATTCAACTGAGTGATTATACATGTAACAGCTACCATTACAAAAATCCATGTTTGGTAGCGTGCCACCTGGCTTGAACCCTCCAACGTAAGCTTTATGGCGATGCCTATTGCTTTCACACTCATAACCTGCAAAACAGAAGGAAAGGAATTGACCTTTTACCCAAAAAAACAGAAGGAAAGGAATAGAAGTTATAATAAGTCTCAACCAATACCCATCGTCGCTTTGAAGTAACCTAATCATATACATATTCAGTATATGATGCCATCTATATGAAAGCCAGTATGGGACAGAAGATCTGAATCGTAGGGTTTTTAGTTTAGTTCTATCAAACATCGAACAAGTTATAAATTGGTAATAGATTTAAGTATGCGTTACACAGCCAAATAGGAAGATCTGAATCACTGATCTAATACAAATCCATATTTATCATTTGTTATAGCAACAGTTTCCTATATATGGATTTGGACAACTTGTGGTTGATTGCTTTAAACATTTTGTTGTCAGTCCAGTAACTTTATAAGGAATATGCCAATGATTAAATGATATGATGAGTTAAAACAATAATGACGATCCCCCGAAAAAGAAATACAAAAGAAAGAAAGTTTATGTTCAGTTCCAGAAAATCAAAAAAAATCTGAAATAAAGATCTGGAGATAGGGAGCATTTTAATTTGTATCGACCAGAACAATAATCGAGTACAACACTAGAATAAGAAAATCATGTTGAGTTTACATCTAATATTTGGACGTCTAATTGAGGTGCCCTATTTCTACGTTACAGATCCTAAGATAGTTGATTGTTCATTTGTATTGAGGCATACGTAGTTCCAAAAACGATATGATATAGGGACAAACATCAAAATAGGAAATCACGACCTCCACTAATGTTCTTATTATCTCATTTGTCTAAAGATCCTTATCAGATACAAAGAGGGAAAAATAATAGTAATTAGCATAGTAGGCTACATATTCTGTTGGTGGCATCATCTCTAATTATGTATGCAATCAATATTAAAACAAATTGATTACATCAAGATACTTAATTACTTATAGCTAAAATCAAGAAATGCAAATGCAGATATTAATGATCGACGAAAAGTTCACAATATACTAACCGTCAATGAACCATTTATGGAACATACGCCTATATACACCATCATATTACTTTGCCCATAACGTGGTTCACAATACAACACCAATACCAGCACCACAGCTATTGCTGATGCTGTATACAAAAGAAAAGCTGGACCAAAAAGCCCATCGAATAATTAAGTGTGGTGTCCTATTATAATCCTAATCAAAATCCAGAAATGAGTAACGAGATTGCATGGCTCACTTGGTTGCGTTGCTAAGTCCCAAATCTCTTCCACAGAACTTATGGCATGTTCAGCAGGAGCATGAAGCACGATAACCGTCGAACCCACTATACAAAGTACACAACCTAATATCCCCATTTTCCGTAACTTCTCATCAAGTAAAAAATGTGCTAAAACCGCACTGCCAAAAAATTTGAAGCCACACAAAAACGTTACAACACCAAAAAGGCACTCACTTCAATCACTAACGAATTACACAAATACCCACCTCACGATGATACTCAACGCTCCCAATGGAGTCACAAGCACAGCCGGAGCATAAATGTATGCTATAAAATTGGCAAACTCTCCAACCACCACTGTGAATTTAAAAATCTACATTACTTCTCACATCAATAATAAATCGTAAACAAATTTGTAAATGCAGGTATGCAATTCTTTCTCGCTCCTAAAACAGTAAAAAAAAAGTTCAACTCTTTTAACCCACAAAAAAAAGAATATGGTATCCTATCTCGAACAAAAAAGGGAATTTCCGTCACAATTGAACTTCCACTCCTTTTCATTTTCTTGGGTTAAACTTACACTACATCTTAATAAAGTACTATCAAGATAGGAAAAACTTACTAGTGAACATGCCAATCCACCAAAGTGGCTCTAACAAATAACCATAGCCTCCTGACCCTTTATTTTTCAGAAAACAAACAAAAACATTAATAAATCAATCAAAATAAAAGTGCCCAAAAAAAGAAAAAAAAGTATATATAAAAAAAAAAGAAACTTACTGGCACGAGTACCAGAAGCAGCAGCTCGTTGTAAACCTTTCTTTTTAATAATAAAACTTGATCCAATAAATGCACTTGAAGATACTGCTAACCCAAATCCTAACAAATTACCACTATACATAATGATGATAATGATGATGATGGCAGTTTCATCTGAAAAAACTTAATGGTAGGAGGAGATACAAGTGACAATTGGATTTTTTGATAATGATGATGTCATTCAAAATAAAACAGAACAAAACAATCTAATAAAAGTGTTTTAGATTCAATCGGACCACAAAGACAATTGGGTTTTTTTTATTTGTCAAAGTCATGAAGCGGCCATTTGTATTTACGACGTTGGTTGTCTTTTGACCAAGTAAAACTAAATATCATAGGATAAACAGAAAAGTCCAAAATAAGCCATAAGCCCCCTTTACATCCTTTTTTTTTTTTTTTTTTTTTTTTTTTTTTTTTTTTTTTTT